>CM042255.1:45086362-45188862 GCA_023566225.1 Romanogobio albipinnatus | reverse complement strand
CCTTCTATCCTGCAGAAATCGTGTCTTTGCTGGTTTTTCTGCTGCAGCAGTTTTTCTCTCATCATTTTGGACGAGTTCACGAGAGAAACTCATGAGCAATTACAGTGAGTCAAAGCCTTTCATTTACTCTCACTCGCACCAACATTTCTCATTTTGCATTTCCATTTGCCAAAATTTGTATACACTCTAAAAAAAAAAGGTTCTATATGGCACCAAAAATGGTTCTTGGCTCGTAATCATAGGGGAACCTTTTTAAGTGCTATATAGCACCAATTTTGGTGCTTCAGAGGTTCTTCAGAGGTTCTTTGACTAAGGTGCTGTATAGCACCGCTAACTAAGGTGCTATATAGCACCGCTACCATATACATAACATGTTAAGACATGGTGCTATATAGCACCAAAAGTGGTTCCTCTATGATTACGACGAAGAACCATTTTTGGTGCCATATAGAACCTTTTTTTTTTAGAGTGTATTGTCATTAATTCAAAAAAAAAGTGGAATAGTTTTGATTTTAAATATAATTCATGTTTTGAATCTATTGTCTGTAAAATCACATTTTAGGGTGGTGTAAAAAGCCTTTTTGGTTGTTGTGACAAGAAAGCCATAAAACAGGAGATGACATCACAGAGAGGCATGCATGTCAAGGTCAGTAAGACTCTAAGGCTGCGTTTAACTCCACTCTTAGGCATATACTTGCGAACTTCCCTAAGCATATCGAAAAGACTTAACCCTCACACCAATTTTTTTTAATTTTAATGTACTTATATTTCTCTTTTTATGACCTACCGCACTGAAACCCACCCAAATCATGCCCTTACGTCTATAAAACCTACACATTGAAACCTAAAACTTACCCTTGCGCCTAAAAACCCTCTTGGAAACCTGCAACATCAGAAACCTACATGCAGCACTTTGCGGTTGAGTACATAGTGCATAAGAGCATAGTGTATAAGTATAGTGCATCATTTGGGACGCAACTGAAGATATTTATTTGCCATTTAACATATTTATTTTGCAGGGTAGTTCTGTTTTTTTAGATGTTGAACTAAATGCAAAAGGAACGCAAAGGAAAATATGTTGTTTACCTTGATGCTACTTTTAGTATGAATATGTTTGTGTTCACCAAAGCGTTTTTTTTACATGGCTGGCATATTTTTCTTATTTCTTTCAATGGGAGTTGAACGCCATGAGCATAACGAGGCGCTGAGGGCCTATTTCATTTCTTTTATCGGTCGCTGAGAATGTTCAACTTTTCACCCAGCCGTCCAATCACAGTGGAGGGAGGGGCGAGACAAATACAACACCGATCAACCGCCACATTCTGCTTGTACAACATCAACAGATAACTGAACAAAATAATTTAAAACAAGAGCCAGAGCAGATCCAGATACTCCCAAAACGCTCGTAAGCGCTCACAGCTAGGCGTTTTCAGCTGGCTAAAAATTCACATTTAGAAGATAAGCATTTAAAACTTAGTCTCTCACTTCCGCCAAGATGGATCAATGATTTTGATGACATCACTGCACTTCAGCGTCTCATCAGATTTTCTGTCCAATCAAATGCTCTCTAGAATCTGAAGCTCCGCCCCCTACATTATAAATAGACGCTGAGGCTGAAATCGGTCACTTGTTCACACATTTACTGTTTTCTACACGGTGAAGGGCACATAGTGCACTATATAGGGGATAGGGAACGACTCAGAGAGTGTAAATATGCTTTCCATTGGGGAGAATGAAGTCTGGGTTCACGTTAGTGTCAGTGGACCCGCCGCAGAGACACCATAACACAGAGCGGATCATGTGACCGAGTCGGCGCAGACCAGAAAACGTATCTGCACTTGAATTCTGCACAGAATTGATGTATTTTAAAGGGATACGGAGGAGAAACGGTTAGAGATTAGGAGGAAACTGCGGCTTTACTGAGCTCAATGGCTCTGGCCGAGCTGTGCTGTAAACTGAAATTGGCTATTTGAATAAAGAGGAGGAGCTGTTCGATACTGAATGTCCAGCCCTGTCTTCCTGTTTCAGTGGAAATTATGTCAACACATTGAATAATGCTGTGCGTTTCAAGGCACGTCAGTGGACCTTTAAAGTGGAATTTAAGATTTATGCTTGTTTCTGGGAAGTGAACATCACTCTTGTTGGTAAAACACTTTCCTCTGAAGGTGTTTTGATCTCTATATTCACAAGATGTGGTCAGGTCAGTCTGTCACAATGGTAACCACAACACTAGAAACTCCTATACGTTTAGTCTGAGGTCTCGTCTGATGAGCTGCACGCACGACTAACACAACACCTTACAGAAAGACAGCAGTATTAGTTAACTATATTCATTTAAAAGCATTATTCAAGATTCAACTCATTTTAAGTGAAATGTCTTACACAACCAAGTTGATTTTTTTTTTTTTTTACAGTGGGTTAAATTGAACCGTTACTAATACATTAATAAAATAAAAAGTTGCATCTTATATTATTTAGTTTAACAATGAACGGTTGTATTTTTATTAACTAACATATACTTATTTATTAACTTAAATATACTTAATATTTTATGTAATATAATATTACGGTTATGTAAATGTTTGGGACAGATCTTAAAATCACCATGAGATTCTGTTCGCAATGCATTGTACTTCTGTAATGTGGCATTTCTGAGTAAAACGTGATATTCAATGAGAACGTGTTATAGGGCAGGACTTGATTTCATTCCTCAGGAATTGATTGGATGCCGACACGTGGCAGGTTTGACAGATTAGGGCTGTTAAATGAAGTTTAAGCAACGTTATGCTAACCCTCATATAACATTTCTGCATTCCCACAATTTGCATGTGTCAGACAATCACTGAACTGATCTGGATCTGTCCCACATCAGCTCTGTGTTGGTAAAATCCCAGCATGCTCTGCTGCTCCTCAGACCCTCTGACGTCACACCGAGACATTTTTCCATTCACTGGTTATTTATTTGTCCAGTCTTTGTTGCCACAAATCAGGGCACTGGCTCCTAACAAGGCCGGCTGAAGATTGTTTCATGCAGAGTGCTTGTTAGTCAGACGATTCCATTGGGTCAGATCCTGAGGCTTTTCCAAACGTTTGTGCTTCTGCTTTTAATTGATTAGATCGGGATGCTTTGTCTCAGTCTGATAGACGTTCACTATTGATATTATTGATCTGGCAGACAGCGAGAGGCTACATGGCCTAGTTTATTATTATTGACTGTTTATTTGATTTTATTTAAATAATGGTTTTATTCAATTTGCTTAGAATCAGTCTTAAATTAGTTAAATAACGTCTTAAATGAACTTAAAGGTCCCGTTCTTCGTGTTTTTTTGAAGCTTTGATTGTGTTTACAGTGTGCAATATAACATGTGTTCATGTTTCGCGTGTAAAAAAAACAGTATTTTTTAACACAATGTACTTATCTGTGTACCGCTGTTTTCACTGTCCTAAAAACGGCTGATTCCTTTATTCTATGAAGTCCCTCCTTCAGAAATACGTAACGAGTTCTGATTGTGCCAGCGGTTCCCGTGTTGTGATTTGACCGCAGCTTAGCGCACGTGGCACGGTTCCTGTGTTGTGATTCGACAGCAGCTTAGCACACGTGGAAAGGTCACGCCTCTTAACGGGAGATATATGCGCTTAATGATCTCTACAGCGTCCCTGGGAAAGCCAAACAAAGGTGATTTGACTCCGGGATGAAAATAACAGCGTCTCGACGACATGGCGACAAACACACTCAAACGCAACACTTCCTCTTCTCCAGGCGACACTTCCTCTTCTCCACGTGGGACAGCAACAAAACCACGCCCCCTTTTTCGCATATTCTTGTGGGCGGAGGTTAGTCTGTTCTACTGACGTCATTTATGAAGGAAGTACCAGGATGTAGTCCAAGCCAGCCGTTCGCTGTAGGCTTTGAAAGGGAACTTCTGTTAAATAAAATATCTTGCTTGGCATTGAACTTTTGAGCTTTATAATTTTACAGGTATTATTTATGCTCTAACAGCAACATTACACACTAACTAAAGTTTGAACAATGGGATCACGAAGAACGGGACCTTTAAAGAGTTGTGAGGAAATGAGATGCGCGGGACAGCGCGTCAGATCCGCGTCATGTTCGTCAGAGGCCGATCTTAAAGTGACAGGAGCACTGATGATGCCTGTCATTAATGTTCATCAAAGAACAACGGGAACAGAGGAAATTGTAGCTTTAATGATGATTAATCTATATTTCATTTATTATTTATACAGTTAAGAAAGGTGTTTGATAAATATTACATTTCTGTATATGTCTAACAGGGAAGGCCATGGAAAATAACATAATGGTTTTATGTAAAGATTGTTTTAAGTTCACTTCAATTAAAAGTTGTTTTTTTAAAGCCTAATAAATGTTGAAATTGGGAGCTTTCAGTTATACTGTAATGTAACATCATTAATGTTTCATAGAGACATTAGTATCAGTGATACTGGCCTTCATTCATAAAAATATGCCATTACGACACATATTTAAAATACACTCACCTAAAGGATTATTAGGAACACCTGTTCAATTTCTCAATAATGCAATTATCTAATCAACCAATCACATGGCAGTTGCTTCAATGCATTTAGGGGTGTGGTCCTGGTCAAGACAATCTCCTGAACTCCAAACACTCCAACCATTTCTAGGGTTTACAAAGAATTGTGGGAAAAGGGTAAAAACATCCAGTATGCGGCAGTCCTGTGAGAGATAATGCCTTGTTGATGCTAGAGGTCAGAGGAGAATGGGCCGACTGATTCAAGCTGATAGAAGAGCAACTTTGACTGAAATAACCACTCGTTACAACCGAGGTATGCAGCAAAGCATTTGTGAAGCCACAACACGCACAACCTTGAGGCGGATGGGCTACAACAGCAGAAGACCCCACCGGGTACCACTCATCTCCACTACAAATAGGAAAAAGAGGCTACAATTTGCACAAGCTCACCAAAATTGGACAGTTGAAGACTGGAAAAATGTTGCCTGGTCTGATGAGTCTCGATTTCTGTTGAGACATTCAGATGGTAGAGTCAGAATTTGGCGTAAACAGAATGAGAACATGGATCCATCATGCCTTGTTCCCACTGTGCAGGCTGCTGGTGGTGGTGTAATGGTGTGGGGGATGTTTTCTTGGCACACTTTAGGCCCCTTAGTGCCAATTGGGCATCGTTTAAATGCCACGGCCTACCTGAGCATTGTTTCTGACCATGTCCATCCCTTTATGACCACCATGTACCCATCCTCTGATGGCCTTCCAGCAGGATAATGCACCATGTCACAAAGCTTGAATCATTTCAAATTGGTTTCTTGAACATGACAATGAGTTCACTGTACTAAAATGGCCCCCACAGTCACCAGATCTCAACCCAATAGAGCATCTTTGGGATGTGGTGGAACGGGAGCTTCGTGCCCTGGATGTGCATCCCACAAATCTCCATCAACTGCAAGATGCTATCCTATCAATATGGGCCAACATTTCTAAAGAATGCTTTCAGCACCTTGTTGAATCAATGCCACGTAGAATTAAGGCAGTTCTGAAGGAGAAAGGGGGTCAAACACAGTATTAGTATGGTGTTCCTAATGATCCTTCAGGTGAGTGTATACTGTCTTTAAATAGTTTCTACATTAATTTGGAGAGTAACTGAGATTATTGCAATATCAAAATATTAAAAACGCAAAATATTAAAAACTTGCGATTAATCACTATTAATTACAGAAAAAAATGCATAAATTGTATCGATTCCCAGCACTATTATATATATAGATGTTGATATCCCTCAATAAATGCGTACTTGAGGCACAGATGAGACTCCATTGGATAGTCAAATAAGGGATGGTTATCAAGTGGGCGCCCTCCTTCCCACGACACCTCCAGAGGGCTCAGCAGTGAATCCCAGCGCCCCAGGTTCACTCCCTAGGTGCCATCAACTCACTTGAAGGCCCAGATGGAGTCCTTTCTTTTCAACTACAGCCACTGGCTGCCCTTTTCAGCGGCCCTGGAGAGGTCTTTGACTGCCTGCCGACTTGTCCGTCGACTTGTCCGTTGACTTTCCAGCACTGCTGCAAGACACTTTAGCACCTTGTTGTGCCGCCAGGTATAACGGCCTTGGGTGAGGCTGGTTCTGGGTGAAATTCTAACCTTTCATTGAAGTAAAAGAATTAAAATTGGGGGGGAAATCTCATTATGAATAAATGTTTTTCTCTAGTTCACATTGGCCACAATTATTGGCACAAACGTCCTTTTCCCAAGATAACAGCTCTGGGTCTTCTTCTAGTGCCTGATAAGTTTGGAGATCAGAGGTCATTCCTTCATACAGAATCTCTCCAGATCCTTTCGATTCCCAGCTCTTCTATAGGGATCAGGTCAGGGGGCTGGGACGGTCATGGTAGAAGCTTCATTTTGTGCTCAGTGACACATTTTTTTGTGTGGATTTTGATGTTTGTTTTGGATCGTTGTCCTGATGGAAGATCCAACCACGGCTCGTTATAAGATTTCTAGCAGAGGCCATCAGGTTTTGAATTTTTATCTGTTGGTATTTGCTAGAATCCATGATGCCATGAATCTGAACAAGATGTCCAGGAATCCAGCGGTATATTTAACCGTGGACATGGGGGACTTTTTATCCATATTGGTTTGATGCCAAAAAGCTCTTTTTATAGTTTAATCTGACCAGGTCCTGTTTGAAGATCCAGTCGTGTCTGACAACTGAATATGCTGGAGTTTGTTTCTGAATGAGCGAGGACAATTTGTCTTGAAACACTCCTGATCAACATGTGGTGATGTAGGGGCTGTTTGATAAATTCTTTTAGGTTTTCTGACCCCAAGACTCAACTAATCTCTGCAATTCTCCATCTGTGATCCTTGGAGAGTCTTTGTCCAGTCAAACTCTCCTTGCCTTGTATTATGATGATATAGACACACATCCTTTTCCAGGCAGATTCGTGATTGGAGCTTATTAATTATTGCTCTGATGGTGGAAATGGGGATTTTCAATTCTTTCGATATTTTCCTATACAGACACTTTCTATTGTGAAGCTCAACAATCTTTTGCTGCACATCAGAACTATATTCTGTGGTTTTACTCATTGTGTTGAATTATTAAGGGAATTTGGCTTTTGTGTTTCGAAAGATCAACAGGATAAACAATGCAGATTTATTTTCACGGCCGCCTTTGCTCAAGTATTTAAAATGCATTCAGTTTATCAGGACTATTACAGAGATCTGACTTGTTTCATTTGTGTATGACTGACAAATATGCTTCACATTATGTTTATTAGTTTGTTTATGTATATGTAATCCAAATGCATGGCGATTATAATATGCAACTCAAATACATAAATCTTAAATGTAGGCCTAAATATTTCCAATGCTGCAAGAAAGTGGAAAAATCTGAAAGTAGCCAAATGAGATTTATTTAAGATCTCAATTATTTCTTCTAGGCAGAAATATGTAGACAAATAGAGACTTATATAATGACTCAAATGTAAACATTTACTACACCAGTTACCGTTTTCACACAAATAATTACAAAGAAGTGGCAAGTAACACATTGAATTAAACGTGACATTTTAAACATTTTTTTTTAATTTTTTTTTACAGTGTATGACGGTTAATTTGTTTAACGTTTTTTCTCATTTCAGAAGAAACATCTGAGAATAAGTCTATACTTAAATGAAAAGCCTGTTAATGAAATGAGCAGTGAAAGTGCAATCTGAGGAATAAAATGCACTTTACTCTCAATTGTGTGTCTGTCCTCTCACTTTTAAAATGAAGTCAGTCGTTTTCCTGTGTGGCGACCGACCACAGCTACAGCAAGTCTGAGCTTTTAATGTGACAATGGATTATTTCTTGTAAAAGTGGTTTGAGCTGTGTTGCACAAAGGTCTTTGACTGTCACATCAGACCATGCATGCAAACATAAACTTAGCTCAAATTCATCAGTTAATTATCTGTTTCCTGCAGCGTTTGTGCTCCAGACATGAATGATTCCTCATATCGTGTGTTGTTGAGCAGAAGTGATCAGATGCACCATTTAACCTGCTGGATCTGAAAACAGAGAGGAGGCATGAAAGGAGGAAACGTATCAAGACAGCTGGAGATCACAGAGAGACTTTTGTGTCTCACATTTCAGAATCTGTAGAAATGCTGTACTTCTGTTTGTCATCATTAGTTAATGTTTGGCTGAAGAGAGTTTGGTTATGGTGTGCAGTGATGGTAAATGTGTATGAGTTTAATATCCTGTAAATGCGTATTGATCATGCAGACATCCACTTATGTCTCAACTTCCTGTTTGTGCATTCGGGTGTTTGTTTGGTCTAGAACGAAAGAAAGAGTTTGGCCTTTTCACTTTGGATCGTGGTGATTTAGAACAGTCCCTGGTTGAAATCCAACAGTAACACTGGATAACAGATGGTTGTCTCTGGTTAATGGACACATTAACCTCTCTCTCTCTCTCTCTCTCTCTCTCTCTCTCTCTCTCTCTCTCTCTCTCTCTCTCTCTCTCTCTCTCTCTCTCTCTCTCTCTCTGCCTGGACGCACTATTATTGTAATGTCCGTGTCCTTGAGTTGGAGCCAAACTAAGCGAGTCAGGGCTGACATGACCTTGTAGAGAGATGCTGAAAGAAGAAGCTTACGTATACAAATGTGTTCTCTCTCTCTCTCTCTCTCTCTCTCTCCCTCTCTCTCTCTCTCTCTCTCTCTCTCTCTCTCTCTCTCTCTCCCCCTCTCTCTCTCTCTCTCTCTCTCTCTCTTGCCTCTCTCTCTCTCTCTCTCTCTCTCTCTCTCTCTCTCTCTCTCCCTCTCCCTCTCTCTCTCTCTCTCTCTCTCTCTCTCTCTCTCCCCCTCTCTCTCTCTCCCTCTCTCTCTCTCTCTCCCCCTCTCTCTCTCTCTCTGATGAATTGAAGAACTGTGATGTGATGTGATGTGTGGTGACCGGCTCAGAGGGTAACTCTGGTGTTCCTGTTAAGACCAGCCTCTTTCTCTCAATTTATTTCCTGTTACTGCCTAGAGAATTTTATTTATTTATTTATTTAAAAGTATTTCTGTTACAAATTTTATGAATTACCAGGTTTTTATTTATTCATAATATTTAAAATTTTGTATACATTTTTACCAGATTTATTTATTTGTTTATTATATATATATATATATATATATATATATATATATATATATATATATATATATATATATATATATATATATATGTATATATATATGTATATATATATATATATATGTGTATATATATATATATATATATGTATATATATATATATATATATATATATATATGTATATATATATATATATATATATATATATATGTATATATATATATATATATATATATATATATATATACAGTACTGTGCAAAAGTCTTAGGCACGTTAGTATTTTCACCCCCAAAAATGGTTAAGCCAGTTATTTATAACTTTTGTAATAGTGTGTCTGTAGGTTATATCAGTTTACATTTTCAAACATTAATTTTGCCATTAATTGTAATAATCCATTCCAGTGAGATTTTTGTATGCAGAAGGAGTCTGACAACAGAGCTATGATCCACACAGAGATCTGATCTCACCATCATCGAGTCCGTGTGGGATTACATGAAGAAACAGAAAAAACTGAGACTAAATCCAGAAGAACTGTGGCAGCGTCTCCAAGACGCTTGAAGAAACCTTCCTGCAAAGCTCCCTAAAAAAACTATGAGCAAGTGTCCCAAAACAAAAGCTGTTTTCAACGCAAAGGGTGGTCACACAAACACTGATTTGATTTAGTTAATAGAAGTTAATTGATCAAAAAAATTAACAGTCTACTTATGACATTATTTTTGAAAGCTTCCTGACTTTACAGCATTTTTACACAAGTGTCTAAGTACTGTAGCTTTGCAGGAAGGTTTCTTCAAGCGTCTTGGAGACGCTGCCACAGTTCTTCTGGATTTAGTCTCAGTTTTTTCTGTTTCTTCATGTAATCCCAGACGGACTCGATGATGGTGAGATCAGATCTCTGTGTGGATCATAGCTCTGTTGTCAGACTCCTTCTGCATACAAAAATCTCACTGGAATGGATTATTACAAATAATGGCTAAATTAATGTTTGAAAATGTAAACTGATATTACCTACAGACACACTATTACAAAATGTATAAATAACTGGCTTAACCATTTTTGGGGGTGAAAATAGTAACGTGCCTAAGACTTTTACACAGTACTGTATATATATATATATATATATATATATATATATATATATATATATATATATATATATATATGCACTCAAAAAAAAAGGTGCTATATGGAACTAAAAGTCAGTCATAAATGTCGTAATCATAGGGGAACCACTTTTGGCACCATATCTTAACAGGTTCTGTATATGGTAGCTATATAGCACCTCAGCCAAAGAACCGATGAATGAAGAGCCACTGAAGAACCCAGATTGGTGCTATACAGCCCTTAAAAATGTTCCCCTATGATTATGAGCCAAGAACCACTTTTAGTTAGCCTGACAAGCCAGACCCACATCAAGATGTTGGGTCTGGGAACTCACCATTGACAGGGCTCAATCCGAGGGGCGGGATAAACGGTTGTCTTTCAAATTCCCTCTGCACGCAATTGGATAGCGCTACAACCAACCAGAGCAAAGAAGGCGGTGAAGCTGAGCTAATGTTAGTTGATAGACTTTCGCCGTATCCGGTCGGCAAAACTTCAAACACGCTTCTACAAACATCTGTGAAAGAATGGGTTGCTCTCAGGAGCTCAGTGAACTCAAGCGTGGTACCGTGATAGGTTTCCACCTGTGCAATAAATCCATTCGTGAAATTTCCTCACTACTAAATATTCCACGCTCAACTGTTAGTGGTGTTATAACAAAGAAAAAGCAATTGGAAACAACAGCAACTCAGCCACAAAGTGGTAGGCCACATAAAATCATAGAGCGGTGTCAGCTCATGCTGAGGGTCACAGAGCGCAGAAGTCGCCAACTTTCTGCAGAGTCAATAGCTACAGACCTCCAACCTTCGTGTGGTCTTCAGATGAGCTCAAGAGCAGTGTGTAGAGCTTCATAGAATGGGTTTCCATGCCCGAGCAGCTCATCCAAGCCTTACATCATCAAGTGCAATGCAAAGCGTGGGATGCAGTGGGGTAAAGCACGCCGCCACTGGACTCTAGAGCAGTGGAGACGTGTTCTCTGGAGTGACCAATCACGCTGGCAATCCCATGGACGAGTCTGGGTTTGGCGGCTGCCAGGAGAACGGTACTTGCCTGACTGCATTGTGCCAAGTGTAAAGTTAGGTGGAGGGGGGATTATGGGGTGGGGTTGTTTTTCAAGGGTTGGGCTTGGCCCCTCTTAACACTTCAGCGTACCAAGACATTTTGGACAATTTCATGCTCCCAACTTTGTGGGAAGAGTTTGGGGAAGGCCCTGTCCTATTCCAACATGACTGCACACCAGTGCACAAAGCGTCTGTCCATAAAGACATGGATGAGCGAGTTTGGTGTGGAAACTTTTGCCAATATAGTGTATATATATGTATATGTATGTGCTAATAAACTGCCAATATCCCAGTAATATGCATGCTAATAAGCAACTAGTTAACAAGTTAGACTAAAATTATGTATTATTATAAAAATCATTTTACCACGTTTTAAAAACATAAAACCAATTATAGCCTTGAAACCACACCACCCTAACATAGATTTTTTTTTACATAAATGTACCTTTTTAAATGTATATGCGGCATCTCTACTTCACCATTACTTTATACCTTCCTTAATCATCTATTACTTACAAGCACAATCTTCATTTCTCAGGAAGTTCATAAATGGATTTCAAATGACTTCAAAAGCAGGGTATTGATCTTTCATATTGTACATTATTTTCTTCATTTATTTTTCAAACATCTGTCCATGCTAGTTCTCTATTTTCATCTGATGTAGCACAATAAATGACATTATTATGTGCAAATCATAATTTATGATGTCCATAATAGTGGGGTGTGTTTTGATTTAGTGTTACACATCTGTGAATCTATGAGTACATCATTAAAAACAAGCAAACAACACAAGATGGTTACCAGATGCAGGTCATACATTTTTTATCTATATAAATGACAACAGAGCTCATGCATTAATCTGGACCATAGTCGTATGCTATAGAATATCGACAGGTAAATAAGAGGCATAAATAAATCATCTGCCTCCCTCCCATCATGGATCATGTGTGTCTCATCATGCATGGTAGCTGTCTTTCTGTATGTAGGTGGAGGGCATGAGTACAGCTGATGTCTGGCGTCAGACAAACAGACACCAAGTCTGAACGGGACTGAAGTAAAAGGCTCTGAATATAATGGAAGAGCAGCAGATGAGATCCAGCGTCTTCAATTACACAGACCCTTAAAAGTGCCCTTCCTTTAGTGCTTTCACATATAGACCCACATCAATGCACTTTATAACATCTAATGTTAAGCTACAGTGGCAAGTTAAGGAATGTGAACTTGTTAAACATCATTGTTGAAGCAGATTGAATCTTATCAAAACATGTCCGAGTCATTTGTCATTCCTAAATCAGATTTATATGACGAATAAGAAGGGCAATTAAGGCCGATTTTTAATATTACTTGACAATTGAATTTGCATTACTGTATTTGAGTTCGGCCATTTTATCGAGGTATGGACTCCACTAGACCCCTGAAGGTGTGCTGTGGTATCTGGCACCAAGATGTTAGCAGCAGATCCTTTAAGTCCTGTAAGTTGCGAGGTGGGGCCTCCATGGATCGGACTTGTTTGTTCAGCACATCCCACAGATGCTCGATTGGATCGAGATCTGGGGAATTTGGAGACTCAAGTCAACACCTCAAACTTGTTGTTGTGCTCCTTGTATGCTGCTATTTACCATTGTTATTGTTTCAAATAAATGTTATTGTGCTTGCTTTTAAGGCAGGGGTCTCAAACTCGCGGCCCGCGGGCCACTTGCGACCCGCAGGATGATATTTTGTGGCCATTAGAGAGAGAGTTGGCTCGCCCCTCCCTCGTGCAGTGTAATTGGTTGACACCGTGTGATTGACCGGAACAGACGAACGAAGCTGATCAGACAGTTGAAACGAATGTGGTCTAACAGCGCTCGTCATTGTCAAAATGATTGAGATGGCCAATCAAATCAAAGTAGGCGGGGTTTACGTTCTCTTTTGGCTTGTGCACACTGCACAGTCTTCACACACAGACGAGCGTGTCAATCTATCGCTAAATGCCGTTGCTGAGAGAGACTCTATTCTTTCCGGCGAAATCACAAAACAAAACGCAAACGTGTCCATGGCCTTATTATACAATCATTGATTAACATCTTTGATTTTAATGAAGAAAAACTACATGAGAGCGGATTAGAACCAGAAACCTTTGACAAGGTTGACAAAATTTCTACCACCAGACCACTAGAGAATTCAAAAGTTCATTATGGATCTATGTATTTATTCACTCACTCATGCAAAGAATATCGGGACTAATAATATATTTGACGCAAATTAATGCAAATATTGTTTACAAATAGTCCCAAAAAGACTATTTCCCAACTAGAATTAGACCTAGAATTTTGTTCACTGTTCTGTTTGATCCTGGTTACGGCCTTGCTGTGAATTAGTATATTATTTAAAATAAAATTAAAATCATTCATTATTTCATATTACATGATTTAATTTCTATAGGCTATATTTAGTTCAAATTCAGAGGAACAGTTCATGTTCAGAAGAAACATTCATGTTGAAGAACTGTTAATAATAAAGATTGAGAAGATTGGATCAGTTATGCTACTTTTTATGTGGAATACTTGATGCAGCCCAGCCTGACTCAGAGTCTACCTCCAGCGGCCCCCAGGTAATAAGGGCACTGTAAGTCGCTTTGGATAAAAGCGTCTGCCAAATGCATAAATGTAAATGTAAAATGAGTTTGAGACCCCTGTTTTAAGGTAATATATGCTTAGAAATATAAAAGTGCTTGAATGCTATATGAGTGGAAAGTACCTAAAATACTTGAAATAGATAAAACAACCGTATTTGACTTCTACTTAAAGGTGCACTATGTAAGATTTTTGCAGTAAATTATCCAAAAACCACTAGGCCAGTGTTATATATTTAGTTCAGTTGAGTACTTACAATATCCCAAATGTTTCCAACTATTTGTAAATCGTGAGAAATTACTATTGTAGCCAAGGAACCGGGACGTGTGAGCTATGCGTTTGAGGGAGTCTTCTGTCGATTGTGTCATATCTGAGTTACCCTCGGTTTCCAGTTTTATTTAGCAGAAACGTTGTACTCTCACTGCAGTGTGAACAAGTGTCATAGCAGCCGCCGAGCGAACATCATAACTTCCTTTTCAACACACTCAGATATATCTAATACGATAAACAGAGTTGCGTTACCTCATACTCGTGACTGGAAAAGAGGAAGTGGCGCCGGCGACCGTGTCATAATAAAAGTCCTGCCGGCGACTATGCCATAATAACAGTCCCGCTCTTCAATCGCTCCTGCGGCCTTGCTCAGCTCCACAACACTCGCTCCTGCTTCTGCTTCATACTACAGTAACGTTAATAATCACATCCATCAACATGATTTCTGTCCTATCCTGACTCTTGTCCACCGGCTGTGAGGTGAAGACCACATGTCCCAAGATTCTGCGCTCAAACGTGGCGTCATCAAACTACGCCTTTGTTTTGAATAAGCGACCTCTAGTGGACGGAAAAGTTACATAGTGCAGCTTTAAGCTCATGAGCCTAATGTTTGTAGGCTAACCAAAAACTAAGGTCAACGAAAGGGCATATGGGGGTGTGTAACATGTATGCTCTGTCTGTTGATTTTCAGTCCCTGTGACCTAGGCTGAAGCCGAAATCGCCCCCTTAACATTCACTCTTCCCTACGTTAGTCCACTAATAGTTCACTTGAAGGAGTGAATGAAAACGAGTTCAGACAGTCGTTGTGTGTACACTCGTTATTGCGGTGCATTGTGAGATTGAATGAGTGCACTCAATAAGGTCCATATGGTTTCAGACACCACTGCACTGTAAAAAAATATTGTTGGTTTAACTTAAAAAAGTAAGTAACCTGGTTGCCTTAAAACTTAAAAGAGTTCATTGAAATGAAAAATTTGAGTTAATACAATGAAGGAAATTGGTTTAATAAATAGAAACTCAAAATATTATTGTGTCTGAACCACATAAATTAAAGAAAATGTGATAAATCATGAAAATAGCACTATTATATTTAATACACTATTATTTCATTATTACAAATAAAACACAATTACGCAATATGCTTACAAAATCTTTTAATAATATTTGAATAAAGGGTGATGTCGATTCTCAAATGTTCATTGTATTAACTCAACCAGGTAACTTTACTTTTTACATATTTTTTTACAGTGTACAAATGGCTGTCCCTTCAAATAATGCCCTATTTAAGGGTATAGGGGGCAATTTTGGATACAGCCCCAGTTTACCCCAGTAATTCTATAGTTATTTCAATCACCTGTGTCTTGTTAATGATCTAATTTGTGTATTTAGCCTTGAGTTATTCCTCAGTGTTTTTCCGTCGTCGTCAATGTATACTGGGGCCTGAAGCCGGTTTAGCTGGCTAGCCAGATATGTTTTAGAAGTGGTTTGGCTTTTAGCAGTGTTCATCTCCATAGTAACTCACGCTCCACGGCTAACCTGCTCCAGGGCAGGTTATGTTCTGGATTAGAGATCTCAAACTAAAATTGGACCAATCAGCAATAAAGTCCCTCCCCCGGTTTCTACTCTAAATTAAAGGTCACTAAATAGCAAATGGTTTTCTAAGACTAAAGCGTCTGGCTTTTAACAATGCTTATTTATAATAATACAATTTTTGAATGATTTAGATATCATTTGTGTAATTATTATACCCTTAATCAATTACACAGGTATGATTTTAGTTAATCAATCGATAATAGGCACTTATATAAATATAAATAGCCTATATAAAGGTCATACAAATAAGCTTTAAAATCAATACATAAAGATATAAAAATGACAACATATGAGCTTAAATGTTAAATTCTCTCTATATATCAACTAAACTAACTTTTACTTGCATTGACGTATACAATTTTTCTTTAAGTTGTCCTCTTTCATTCTTCTTGCTGTGTAAATTTGTTTAAATTCTTAATGTTTTTCAATGACGTAATATTCTGCAGGAGAGAGAAATGAATCTCGCTGCTTCTCTCACGAGAAGTGCATCTCAGTTGATCGACAGCGTGTGATTGGCTGTTCACTACTGATGTCAGAGATAAACTCAGGATCAAAGCCTGAGTCGACAGAGAAAGCTGATGATCAGCATCATGGGACAGGCCCCTGGTGTGTTATATGAGAGTTTCCTGAGGTTTTTGTTAATATAGTTCCTGTTTCCAGTTCTTCATCGAGTTTTGATCAACACATTACGTGACAAAGTGTTAAAACCACAAGCTGAGTCAATAAATGCTACAGTGAAGAAATGGCGAAGCGCTAGAAGAACACAACAGTGTAGTAGATGACAGCGGAGAGGAGGTGATGGATGAAATGGAACTGGAATTCCCTAAAAGAAGTATAAAAAGACTGAGGATTGAAGCACCCCTTATGCGTGAAGGACACCTGGCAGGGAAGTATAGTTGGTTTAGACTATCCTTACCCTACCCGAATAATCATAGGGTTAAAGGTGTAAGATAAAAAGACACCAACTAACACTCCCCAAACCATTTCCTGAACCATTTGTGCTTTGTGTCAGGGAGCATTATCTGCTGAAAGAGCCACAGCCACCAGGGAATACCGTTTCCATGAAAGGTTGTACATGATCTGCAACAATGCTTAGGTAGGTGGTACGTGTCAAAGTAACATCCACATGGATGGCAGGACCCAAGGTTTCCCAGCAGAACATTGCCCAAAGCATCACTGCCTCCGCCGGCTTGCCTTCTTCCCATAGTGCATCTGGTGCCATGTGTTCCCCAGGTAAGCCACACACACGCAAAAGAAAACGTGATTCATCAGACCAAGCCACCTTCTTACATTGCTCTGTGGTCCAGTTCTGCTGCTCACTTTGACGCTTTCAGCAGTGGACAGGGGTCAGCATGGGCACCCTGACTGGTCTTTCGACTACGCCGCCCCATACACAACAAACTGAGATGCACTGTGTATTCTGACACCTTTCTATCAGAACCAGCATTAACTTCTTGAGCAGTGTGAGCTCCAGTAGCTCGTCTGTTTGATCGGACCACACGGGCCAGCCTTCGCTCCCCACGTGCATCAATGAGCCTTGGCCGCCCATGACCCTGTGGCCGGTCCTCCACTGTTCCTTCCTTGGAGCACTTTTGATAGAGACTGACCACTGCAGACCGGGAACACCCCACAAGAGCTGCAGTTTTGGAGATGCTCTGACCCAGTCGTCTAGCCATCACAATCTGGCCCTTGTCAAACTCGCTCAAATCCTTACATATATCCCAAATCCTTAAAATATCTTATATATATATATATATATATATGTATGTGTGTGTGTTATTTATATAATGTATATGTATGTGTGTTTGTGTGTATATTTGTTTGTGTGTATACATATATTAAAGGTCCCGTTCTTCGTGTTTTTTTGAAGCTTTGATTGTGTTTACAGTGTGCAATATAACATGTGTTCATGTTTCGCGTGTAAAAAAACACAGTATTTTTCACACAATTTACTTATCTGTATACCGCTGTTTTCACTGTCCTAAAAACGGCTGATGAGTTCCTTGTTCTATGAAGTCCCTCCTTCAGAAATACGTAACGAGTTCTGATTGTGCCAGCGGTTCCTGTGTTGTGATTCGACAGCAGCTTAGCACACGTTGCACGGAAAGGTCACGCCTCCTAACGGGAGATATATGCGCTTAATGATCTCTACAGCGTCCCTGGGAAAGCCAAACAAAGGTGATTTGACTCCGGGATGAAAATAACAGCATCTCGACGACATGGCGACAAACACACTCAAACGCAACACTTCCTCTTCTCCACGCAACACTTCCTCTTCTCCACGTGGGAGAACAACAAGACCACGCCCCCTTTTTCGCATATTCTTGTGGGCGGAGGTTAGTCTGTTCTACTGACTGACGTAATTAATGAAGGAAGTACCAGGATGTAGTCCAAGCCGGCCGTTCGCTGTAGGCTTTGAAAGGGAACTTCTGTTAAATAAAATATCTCGCTTGGCATTGAACTTTGAGCTTTATAATTTTACAGGTATTATTTATGCTCTAACAGCAACATTACACACTAACTAAAGTTTGAACAGTGGGATCACGAAGAACGGGACCTTTTAAAAAATATTTTTTAAAGGTGCAGTGAGTGAATTTGAGCGGCATCTAGTGGTGAGGTTGTGAATTGCAAAACCCCCCACTCACCCGTCCCTTTCGAAGCACATAGTGAAGCTACGGTGGCCGACACAGGACAAAGATGTCGTCGTCTGAGACAGCAGAGCGTGACTAGCGCTCTGTAGAGAAGTTTGTCCGTTTAGGGCTACTGTAGAAACAAGGCGGCGCAAAATGGCGACTTCACTGGAAGGGGACCCGCGGAGTGTGTAGATAGAAATGTCTCATTCTAAGGTAATGAAAACAGAACAATTCATTATGTAAGGTCTTTATACACCCATAGTTATGTAAATTATATTGTATTTCTGCCAATAGATCCTCATAAATACTACACACTGTACCTTTAAATAAGCAAAAATTAAATCCAGCACAAAATCTGCCATGGTTTCTAAATACTTCTAAATATATATATATATATATATATATATATATATATATATATATATATATATATATATATATATATATATATATATATATATATATATATATATATATATATATATTAAAATATATTAAAATTTGGGTGATAAATCTGCTTAATTCCCATGAAAATAATGCAAAATATGACATTGCAAAATATCTTAATGATTGCGATGTTGCTTTATTTGTATGTGATGATTGACATGCTGTATATTCCCACTGTCTGTGACACTGATCATCTGTGAGCGACACGCTCCTGTGTGAACGGCTGCGTTCTTCAATGAGCGACCTTGTGGCTGATTTGTTATCATTATGTTCTGAAACAATAGAGGGTGTTGAAAATTTTCTATCCTGAGTTGAAGCAGGACATGTGCTGTTGGGCCTGGGACAGATCCAAACTAATAATTAACCCCACAGGGATCTTCTCTTCCACCCCTTCCCTGCCTAAAAGAAAGAAAAAAGTCTCGGGATCAAACCGAAAACAGCTCGTGACTCAAGGTCTGAGTGTATTTGGTGTAAGTTGATAACATTACAAAGGCCATTGTGAGGGAATTTCCTGTGTGGTGGTCTTCAGGCGTCGTCCCCATGACAACAGAGTCCCCGACTGATGATGTCACAATGGGCTGAAGCCCAGGGAGCGCTACATTGTTTCCTCGGTTTCCTCAACGGATGCGAGCGATGAACTCAGGAAATCTTTTTTTATTTAGAGAAGTTGACTGATTGGTCAGAAGTCTGGCTGTAGTTCACAGCCGCTCTACTGTGAAATAATGTCTGAGGGAACACGGTTAAAAGTGATAGGATGAAAACTATCTGTCTGTGATATTAATTTCAAAATTTCATTTTATTTAATAAATGATTTACCTAATGAAATCTGTCAGAAAGTGCTATCTATCGATCTGTCTGTCTGTCTTTCTGTGTGTTTGTGTGTGTGTCTGTCTGTCTGTCTATCCATCTGTCTGTCTATCCATCTTTCTGTGTGTGTGTGTGTGTGTCTGTCTGTCTATCCATCTGTCTGTCTATCCATCTGTCTGTCTATCCATCTGTCTGTCTATCCATCTTTCTGTGTGTGTGTGTGTGTGTGTGTGTCTCTGTCTGTCTATCCATCTGTCTGTCTATCCATCTTTCTGTCTGTCTGTCTATCCATCTGTCTGTCTATCCATCTGTCTGTCTATCCATCTTTCTGTGTGTGTGTGTGTGTGTGTGTGTGTGTGTCTCTGTCTGTCTATCTTTCTGTGTGTGTGTGTGTGTCTGTGTGTGTGTGTCTGTCTGTCTATCCATCTGTCTGTCTATCCATCTGTCTGTCTATCCATCTTTCTGTGTGTGTGTGTGTCTCTGTCTGTCTATCCATCTGTCTGTCTATCCATCTTTCTGTCTGTCTATCTATCCATCTTTCTGTCTGTCTATCTTTCTCTGTGTGTGTGTGTGTGTGTGTGTGTCTGTCTGTCTGTCTGTCTGTCTATCTATCCATCTTTCTGTCTGTCTATCTTTCTGTGTGTGTGTGTGTCTGTCTGTCTGTCTGTCTATCTATCCATCTTTCTGTGTGTGTGTCTGTCTGTCTGTCTGTCTGTCTATCTATCCATCTTTCTGTCTGTCTATCTTTCTGTGTGTGTGTGTGTGTGTGTGTGTGTGTGTGTGTGTGTGTGAGTGTGTGTGTGTGTCTGTCTGTCTATCCATCTTTCTGTCTGTCTATCTTTCTGTGTGTGTGTGTGTGTGTGTGTGTGTGTCTGTGTGTGTGTGTGTGTGTGTGTCTGTCTGTCTATCCATCTGTCTGTCTATCCATCTTTCTGTCTGTCTATCTTTCTGTGTGTGTGTGTGTGTGTGTCTGTCTGTCTATCCATCTGTCTGTCTATCCATCTTTCTGTCTGTCTATCTTTCTGTGTGTGTGTGTGTGTGTGTGTGTGTGTGTGTGTGTGTGTGTGTCTGTCTGTCTATCCATCTTTCTGTCTGTCTATCTTTCTGTGTGTGTGTGTGTGTGTGTCTGTCTGTCTATCAATCTTTCTGTCTGTCTATCTTTCTGTGTCTGTGTGTGTGTCTGTCTGTCTGTCTGTCTATCCATCTGTCTGTCTATCCATCTTTCTGTCTGTCCATCTTTCTGTCTGTCCATCTTTCTGTGTGTGTGTCTGTCTGTCTATCCATCTGTCTGTCTATCCATCTTTCTGTCTGTCTATCTTTCTGTGTGTGTGTGTGTGTCTGTCTGTCTATCCATCTTTCTGTCTGTCTATCTTTATGTGTGTGTGTGTGTGTGTCTGTCTGTCTATCCATCTTTCTGTCTGTCTATCTTTCTGTGTCTGTGTGTGTGTCTGTCTGTCTGTCTGTCTATCCATCTGTCTGTCTATCCATCTTTCTGTCTGTCCATCTTTCTGTGTGTGTGTCTGTCTTTCTGTCTGTCTATCCATCTGTCTGTCTATCCATCTTTCTGTCTGTCTATCTTTCTGTGTGTGTGTGTGTGTGTGTGTCTGTCTGTCTATCCATCTTTCTGTCTGTCTATCTTTATGTGTGTGTGTGTGTGTGTCTGTCTGTCCATCTTTCTGTGTGTGTGTCTGTCTGTCTGTCTGTCTATCCATCTGTCTGTCTATCCATCTTTCTGTCTGTCTATCTTTCTGTGTGTGTGTGTGTGTGTGTGTGTGTGTGTGTCTGTCTGTCTATCCATCTTTCTGTCTGTCTATCTTTATGTGTGTGTGTGTGTGTCTGTCTGTCTATCTTTCTGTGTGTGTGTGTGTGTGTGTGTGTGTCTGTCTGTCTGTCTATCCATCTTTCTGTCTGTCTATCTTTCTGTGTCTGTGTGTGTGTCTGTCTGTCTGTCTGTCTATCCATCTGTCTGTCTGTCTGTCTATCCATCTTTCTGTCTGTCCATCTTTCTGTGTGTGTGTCTGTCTGTCTATCCATCTTTCTGTCTGTCTATCTTTCTGTGTGTGTGTGTGTGTGTGTGTGTGTCTGTCTGTCTATCCATCTTTCTGTCTGTCTATCTTTATGTGTGTGTGTGTGTGTGTGTCTGTCTGTCTGTCTATCCATCTTTCTGTCTGTCTATCTTTCTGTGTGTGTGTGTGTGTCTGTGTGTGTGTGTCTGTCTGTCTAACCATCTGTCTGTCTATCCATCTGTCTGTCTATCTTTCTGTGTGTGTGTGTCTGTCTGTCTATCCATCTTTCTGTCTGTCTATCTTTCTGTGTGTGTGTGTGTGTGTGTGTGTGTGTGTGTGTGTCTGTCTATCCATCTATCTGTCTATCCATCCTTCTGTCTGTCTATCCATCCTTCTGTCTATCTATCCATCTATCCATCTATCTATCTATCTCTCTCCCTCCGTCCGTCCGTCCGTCTCATAGTCTGACTCTGGTTCCCTCTCGCCTGGTTAACTCTATTGTACCTGCTGTTTCAGAAGCATAATGTTTTCAGAGAGCATGTTTGACTCACACTCACTGTCTCCGCATGTTACACTGACACAATGGAGATGAGTTTGTTAGGGAGGGTTTGGGAGTTTGTGAGTGGGAACTAGAAGACTTCGGAATAGCATACTAACATACTTGTACTATATCTGCATACTGTGCACATGTATGTGAGTTTTCTGCATGTAAACTTACACTTCCGATCATAGGTTTGGGGTCGGTAAGATATTTTTTTTGAAGCAGCACAACTGCACAATCAATTTATTGATTTCAATAATCAGAAATGAGCACAAATCCTCATATTAGAATGATTTCTGAAGGATCATGTGACACTGAAGACTGGAGTAATGATGTTGAAAATACAGCTTTGATCACAGGAATAAATTATATTTTACAATATATTACAATAGAAATTTTAATATATTTCACAATATCACAGTTTTTACTGTATTTTTTTAACAAATAAATGCTGCCTTAATGAGCAGAAGAAACTTTCAAAAACATTCAAAAATCGTGCCGACTCCATTGCTTTGAACGGTAGTGTACATTTTCCAAAATGTGAAGTGTGTAACCAACACACTGTGCAAAATACGGTATAAAGTTCTTTAGAAAATGCTTCTTCTTTGACATCACTGCAGAAAAGAGCCTTTGGAACCTCTGTGTTCATGAGCTTATGAAACTGAGTTTCAGTTAGCAGATGCCTTCAAACGAGACTTTAAACATGTCATGCAGATGTCCCGAGTCTCCAGCCTTCATCAGCTGCCAGAGAACCGGAGCAGTTTTCCACGGGCCGCTCTGTGTGGTCTGAGGACTCAACCTCACCTGAACTCTGGAATACGTTTCACTGTTGAGTTTTGAATGTGACTGCAGCAGGGCTCTCAAGTTTTGAAGACAGGCTGGCGCTCTTTTATTGATCACCTTTTTTTTGTATCATATATTTGAGTAATTATCATAAATTAGGTAAAGCTTACGAACTCAAAATCATCAAAATCGTCATCCTGTGAAAACCGTTTTGAAATCGGACGTTGCGTTACCATGAAAACGGTACTGTAAATTCTTCTAGCAGGCTCCTCCCCCTAGTGGGCGGTGTCATATTTCATATTACAAAATGTATTTTAACCACTTTATAATCAAAATCTTTTTTAATCTTGACAAAACACATATCATCGGAAAGGTCTGGTGACTATTTTGTTATGGAAGTGATATTTGGACAGAAATTTACAGGAAAATGCATTAAAAAAACTACCAATGAAATGTGGATGACAACCGGTGGCTATTTTTGGTATAGAGCCTAAACAAAATCTCATGGGAACTTCAATTTTTGTGATATCAACTTCAAATTTGGAACACAACTTGGTTAGACATATGGCTTTGATTTTATAGTAATTTTAGAGTAAAATATTTTTGTAAAATATATATTTTATATCAAATGAAAAATATTTAGTACAGTATTTTTCATTTACAGTAAATTTAAACTTCCATAACTTTTGAATTGCTTTCACTTCAGCAATAATCTGCTGAGTGTCTTCTTTAAAACAAGACCAAGACCTAAATTTTCATTTATTCATTTGTGCGTGTGTGTGTGTGTGTGTGAGAGAGAGAGAGAGAGAGAGAGAGAGAGAGAGAGAGAGAGAGAGAGAGAGAGAGAGAGAGAGAGCATCGTATAACATCGACGATGCAATACACTTTAATTTATTTAGTGCTAATAAAATTAAGCCTATTTGGAGAGAGAGATGTTTAATATTACACAATGTCAGTCATCGTGTGATAATGAAAAAATAACTAGGCCTAGACTACTTTTGTTCTGAGCAGGTGTTGTCAGTGAACAGGCTGTAAAACTGTTGGCTAAGTTACAGACACTCGTGAAAAACTGACGCTGATGATCTGGGAAACATTCTCTAACAGCAGTCAAGTTGTCATTGTTTGTGTCAAACAAGTTGTGAATTCGTAACATTAAAACAGGGGATCGATGCTTACTCTGTGCTCAAAGTGATGCTCGGAGCTCCAGTGGTTTCTCTGTGTTAGAACGAGGATATGCTTTTTTTCAATGGTTGTTGCGTTAAATCTTACCCAGATACAATAATGCTGTTTTCTGATTGGCTATTGTGTAGCCTCTTTCTTTTTTTTGATTGGCTGATAAGTGGTAGGCTCGACTAAGAACTCCAGGGGAGACACGCTGACGCTTGATTCCTGCCCGAGTGAGCGGCGCGGCCAGATACATTTTGGGCGCTGCGGCATATTAAATATGTGATAAATCGTTTTTCTGCGTGAGAAATACAATGTGTGGCGGGAGTGCGTGACAAAAGACCGAAATGAGTGACTGTCACGCTCAATGCGTGACACTTGAGAGCCCTGCTGCAGTGGCTTTTACTTTACTCACATTATCAACATCCATAGGCCTACATGTTTTGTGTTGCTATAGTGTGCACCAGCAGGGCCGTTTCTAGCCATTCTGACGCCCTAGGCGAAATTCTTATTGGTGCCCCCAGTCAAATTTTAAAAAGCAACATTGGTATTACTGGTATTAATTAACAAATACATACATACCAAATTATATTTGTATATATTTGTTAATAAGGATTCAAATTAATAGCCAGATGCCTGTATAGCCCTAGGCCTATAATATATAGCCTATATTTGTGCAGTCCCTAGTTGCTAAGAAATTGTTCTCAGACATAACTACATAATTATTATGTGTTATTAGTACATTTCACATGAAAGAGATAAGAATAAATACTGATTCAGTGTGGTTTTTGTTACTCATTGAGGTTTGAACTTCCCCTTTAAATAACGCAACACTTTGCCCTCTGTGTGAACGACACTGCTTGCATTAAGCGCTATTAGAACTGAATGAATCGATTCAGCATTCAACACCATCCGTAAAAAAGTTAAATTCGTCAACGTGATGTATTCATGTTGTGAATTTGCACATTTTATTATACCATTTTTAAATTGGCCGCTAAAGTTTTATATGGGACAATTACAAAACACACTGATTCTTTTAACAATTCATTGGTGCAAAAACCTTTTGGAGGAGCAATTAAGAGAAGAAAGCTTTATAGAGTCAAAATATAACTGATAATCATGAAATGCTGAGGTAAGTGTGCAGTTATATTCTGCCTCTAACATACACACCGAGCAATGCTATCAGCCCAATCACAGCGTGATTTCTCAACTGCCACAAATACTGCCCTAACAAAATACAGATTTGTAGGCCTACCTGTTATTTTAATTGGCCTTTAGTTTGAATTTAGCTTTATTTTATGGTTAAAAAAGTGTTACCTGGCCAAAGCATTGACCGAGTTCATTGATCTAATGGTGTTGTTGAGGGTCCAAACGCAAACTTTTTTGACAGTAGCCTACTCTGATCTGATGGCATATAGGAATCGTCAGATTGAGAGTTCCCGGATCCAATATTGTGGGGGAACTAGTGGGGGCGGCAATAACATTTTAGGGTGGCCGTGACACCCTTTACACACAAACATCTAATGCCAGATATGCGCTTATTGGCGCCCCCCTACTGATGGCGCCCTAGGCGACCGCCTAGTTTGCCTATGCCTAAAAACGGCCCTGAGCTCCAGTGTCACTTTAGTATCACTGAGAAGTCACGTGAAATCAAAATGGACTAGTCTTGTACTTTTATGGAAAATTGTTTATTATAAATTATTTATCCGCACACATCATTATTATTATTTTTTAAATTCATGTGCCACGTAATCTTGAATCAAAATAACTTCCCCTCCCTCTTGCAGTGACATCTCTTCTCTGATGACGAGGGCGGGGCAACCTGTCAATCACGTGAGATCCACCAATAGCAAAACACAACCATTCAATCAACTCCCTAGACTAAATCAAGCCCCGCCCTACAGTTGTTCTTGTTTGAGAAGCCATTTCACTCGGATATACGTCACAATAGGGACGAAAAGGCGAGCACAACTTCCATTTCATGCCGACTTTGATTTTATGTTAAAATACACAACACTAAAATAACATCCATATATGCATTTTGTTGCTATAGTATGGACCAGTGTTATGTAAGTATCAATAAGATAATATTATAGTTTTAACCACCTAAACTCTGTCGACTGTGTCATCATGTATATACTTTCAATTTTAAATGTCTATGGAGGAGCTCTGACCTCATATGAAAGCGTACAGTCTCTACTTTCATGAGATATGCATCACTTTGGTATTTGTTTTACACAAAGTAACTTATTTACATTAAATTACTCTGGTACCATTTCCACCTGGATTTGGCCTACCCAAATTGAAAAGCTTCCCATACCCACATACAGTGTTCTCTAAATACACCATTTTAGTGTTATTTTACAGGAAACCCTTTGAAGTTTCATAAAACACTGCTGAAAGTGATAAACATGTAAGTATATACCCCCCCCCCCCCCCACCAAAAAAGAGACGCTTTTTGATTTTTGAAAGTGTGTAACTCAGGCCCTGTGTGCTCTAGCACCCTGCAGACAGTTTGGGCTGTTTCCACTAGATTCCAGAAGAAGAAAAAACAGACACACAAAATAGGCATTTTTGAGGCTTTTCATTTTTGAAAGTGTATATCTCAGGCCCTGTGTGTTCTAGCACCCTGCAGACAGTTTTGGTTGTTTCCAGCATATGTCAGCAAACACTGGAAAAAAGAATTTAATGACACTGGGATATTGCATTTATACCACTGTACATTGTTATGGTATGGGGTGTCCTCTCTTCAGATCCATTTGAATAAATCTTGAATACAACATGATACAGACAAAACAATTTTTTCCAGTATTTTCTGGAATTGAGTGGAAACAGCCCAAACTGTCTGCAGGGTGCTAGAGCACACAGGGCCTGAGTTACACAGTTTCAAAAATCAAAAAGCGTCTCTTTTTGGGGGGGTTATTACAGCTCAGACAACATATACTTACATGTTTATCACTTTCAGCAGTGTTTTATGAAACGTCAAAGGGTTTCCTGTAAAATGACACCAAAATTGTGTATTTAGAGAACACTGTATATGGGAAGCTTTTCAATTTGGGTAGGCCAAATCCAGGCGGAAATCCCAAAAATGGTCCCAGAGCTTAAAAGGTAAAAAAAAAAATGTAATTGTATTTTATTTTTGTGTCATCTGTTTTCATGTTAAAGCCACAATATGTAATTTTTCGCCACTAGAGGTCATTTATTCGAGCGCTTCCGCTTCTTCCGCTCATGCATGTGGGGTAACGCAGCGCTGTTTTATCATATTAGATACATTTGAGTGTGTTGAAAGTTATAATGCTACTCTGTGCGTTCGCTCTCCGTTCACACTGCAGTGAGCTAGACCGATATTAGGCATGGTAAAACATGGTACTCGTTGTCATATGTCTGTCTTGTCTTGTGTAGCACGTCTTGTATTTTGTCATTTCTGGTCATGTGCTTCTCCTGTCTATTGTCTAACCCAGGGGTCTCCAAACTCGGTCCTCGAGGGCCGCTGTCCTGCAGAGTTTAGCTCCAACCCCAATTAAACACACCTGAACCAGCTAATCAGTGTCTTACTAGGACCTTGATTAGCTGGTTCAGGTGTGTTTATTTGTGGTTGGAGCTAAACTCTGCAGGACAGCGGCCCTCGAGGACCGAGTTTGGAGACCCCTGGTCTAACCCCACCCTTCTTGTTACCTGCTCACTGATTAATTTGCCCCACCTGTTCTCCCTCATCACCTGTTTGTTACCTATTTAGGCCCCTGTCGGTCTTGTGGCCTTACAATGGCCGCTGCGTGCACGTGTCCGTTAAGTCCACGAGACCGCAGGGTGTCCCATTTGCCATTTTAGGTCTCAGAAGGGTGCTCGCGAGTGCCCCCTTTGAGGTCGATTTGCGCCCTTGATGCGCACTTCTGCCAAGCCTGCACTGGTGCGGGTTACACAGCGGACTTCTTCCCGGCAATCAAAGCGGCATTACGTCGTGAAAGTGCGGACTCAGAGGAAGACCGCGAGGGTTTAGGATGACATTTGGGACAGGGCCGTAGTCTCCTTGTGTTTGCTGTGCTGTGCTGGTTCGTTGTCTTTTGTTCCTGACGGTTGTTCCCTGCCTGACGTTTTCTTCCTGATTCCTTATATGTATTTCAGTTGGTTTAGTTTTCCCCCTTGTGTGTTTTGTTTGTGTTTGTTTTATTTTATTATTTAATAAAAACCACACTTTCTTCTTGCATTTGAGTCCTTGCTCCTTTCCACTCACACCAACCGTGACAGACGTGGTAAATCATGAACAACAATTAGACAAACTGTGTTGAGCTGTATAACAATGATTAGTTAAATGTATCCAAACAGTTGCTCACCTGTGACACGGGTATGATGTCATTGATAGGCGACGCACGGACACGGTCCTGTTTAAAATGCCTTATTTCTCTGGATTTAAACATTCTTGGAAACATTTGGGATAAGTAGGGGAGAGCGGGGCACAACCTAACGCTTTTTGACTTTCTCAGTTTGTGTAAATCCACTTGGGGTTCAGAGTATTTATTGTTTCCCACATTAATGTCACACACGTCTAGTACAATTATGTGGTTTTGTTTCATTAATACAGTGTATACTTTTTTCTTGATTTACCCCGAAAGAATGGAAGTGAAATGTGACAACATGCCCCGTAGGTGGGGCACAATGTAACATGACCAAATAACAGCTTAAAATGTTACCTGATATAATCAAAAATATATACAAGACAAACTAAAATATTTTGTCAACAAAATACAATCATTACCTTTTTAAAATAAAATAATGACATTTTTTAATCATTAAAAATATAAGCATTTTTGAGTTTGACTACAAACACATCGCTAAATACAGCAGAGTTCAAAACATAATAATAATTAATAATTTATGAACATTAACTCTCAGTCCTTATTCACACTTTTCTCATGGTTTCTCAAAAGAATTCATAAAAGTATAGAATATAATGGCATATTTCTAATAGGGGCTCATTGTAACGCAGTGTTACAACGCACCCCATCTGCGCAACTGGGATGTAAACCGCGGCTCGTGTCTTCTGCTGTTAGATCATCATTAAAGAACCATCTCAACTGTTAAATAACAGATATAAGATTAAAATAATATTGGATATTTCTTATTTTAAATAAACACAAAAAACTGAGATGAAAACATTTACTTTTGCTATGGTTAAATACATGTTCAGTGATATCTTCCAGAGATTTTTTAATTTTTGCGATATTTTTTCTCTAAATAATGTTGATATGGCAACTAGTAAATACACTAAGTTTCGTCATTCTGGCATGTGTGGAAAGGGTTAAAACATGCGCGTTACGACTAACCCCATGTTAAGGCCCGGGTATACTTCGGCCGTCCGCGTTCGTGCACCGTCCGTATGACGTAATTTTCATCATGCGGAGGGCTCGCGGCCGGCCGCATAACCCGTCCGCGTGCAGCCCAAATTTCGAGACCGCGTGGACAGTCCGCGTGCAACAGCAAATGCGCCAGCAGTACAGAAGAGTCCACTAGGTGGCAATACGCACAGTATTGAGCACAGTGTTCAGCCGTCGAAGAAGAGTGTGAAAAGACCTGTTTAAAAACAACATAGAAAAAAATGTACTGCGCATGTGTCGAACGCGATCATCCGCGTGCATCCGTGGTGTAGAATACTTTGAAAGACCCGCGGACAGGGCTGCGCGCGTGACGCGGAAAGTGAAGTATACCCCGGGCTTTAGGTTGTGCCCCACGCTCCCCTACACAAGTCAACAAAATCTATAACACTGTTCTAGTGTTTTTTTGTGTGTGGATATTTTAATCCAGAAATCTTACATATTGTACCTTTAATTTTGGTTAGAGTTTTTGTAAATTTGTTTGAGTTATTTTAGCCATCAAGATGAAAATGAGAAATGCTGCATTGGCAACTAAACGGAAATCCAATTATTTCAAATTGAACATTTGAACTAAAATTCTGGTTCCAGAAAATAAATAAATTAGTGGTGGGCCGTTATCGGCGTTAACGCGAGACTCTTATCGGGCGATAAAAAAAATATGGCCGTTAATCGATTCTCAAAGTTGGGTTGGGAGCTGGGTCTATACTACACAAGCTATGATGACTTTCACCTTGATATTTTAGCGCGGATGTACACCTAGCCGAATTGCACTGTAGGGGGCGAGAGAACGAGTCTTCGAACCTGTGTGTATGCCTACTAGTGTTGTCAAAAATATCCATATTTCGCTATGTATCGATACCGAAATATCTGAAACGATACAATACTCATTTCCTACAGTATGGATATCAGCTGCGCTCTCTTCTCCGACCGACAGCGAGTGACACGCACCCGCCTCCTCTCATTCAGTCCGGTTAATCCTCTGAACATTGTGAACGCGTGTTCTGCTGTACTTTTGTTAGTATTGGTGTGACCGGTCTGAATTTCGTGCGGGGGTTGCACATAACGTTAATTCTACGAATTCCCGCAGATTTGGCGCTCGCATCTGAAGCGCACACACACACACACACACACACATACCGTAATAAAACCGCCTCTGACATACAAGTGCAAAAATGAGCTCCTTTTTCCAGCTTATTAATGGTCAAATACACTCAAAAATGTCTCAATGCCCATCTTGGTGAGTTTTAACTAAACACAGTCCGTAACCAGCTCACAGGAACAGTGTTTGGATATGCATGCGTCAGGTCTTAAAGGGACAGAAGTTATTTATTATTCAAACTACAAAAAGACAAACGATCACTTACGAGCACACATATTCTGAATGCCTTCGGCAGAATTCAAATGAGCCATTTTAATCTAGATTAAAAAATAATCTATGCCCACCACTAAAATAAATAAATAAGCTGTCGAAACTCTGTGAAATGCTTTCTGACATGCATCATGGGGGGAAAACCATTGCAAACAATGCAGTTATGCATGCAACGTTTGTAAAGAGCTCATCCCAGATGGCCTAGTAGTCAAGAGAGTTTGAGGTAAAACCCAGTCTGAGTTTTTCTGGTATGCATGAATCAAAATAGAAAGCCAGGAAGAGGAGGAGAACATCTCGGAGCGTTGGAGAAAGGCTGCGGCTGCAGTATATTAGACAGGCGGTCGGTTCCCGAGGCAGGAGCCACCCTGAGCGGAGGGCTGGAGTCGGGAGCCAGACCAGCTCATGAAAGGGATGTGGTCGATTCAGGGGGGTCAAGAGACCCAAACTCTCCATCTGAACACAGATGTGCTGGCTCTCTCCTCTGCTGACTGCTTTGTTTCATGGGCAAAGACAAAAGCATCTCCCCAGAAACATTTACCGGTATACCTAATTATATTAGGGCTGACTGGGTATAAAAAGCTGTAAGAGGGGCCTTCATCTGATGGTGTGCTATGTTTTCAACATAGATAGATCTATTACTTTATGATTTCAAAACTAACAATCTGCTTTTAATAAAATTTTGATTTAAAAGTGTGCTCTTTAAAACATATTTAGACATTTTGAGTCTAATACAATCACATTAAGACCTTTTTTAATGTGACTGGATCGTCCAAAAAAGACGTTTCGGAGACGCTGTTGATCTTGAGCGACATCTTGTGGACTTTTGTTGCATTTCGTCATGTACTTTCATTCATTTACCACCAGATGGAGACATATCATAACAATCGCGAAAACTCAAAGCTCCGTGGTCGGAGCAAAATGTCCACCCAGGTTTCCGTAGTGTAGTGGTTATCACGTTCGCCTCACACGCGAAAGGTCCCCGGTTCGAAACCGGGCGGAAACAACGGCTACATTTTTCTGCCCGTGTTTCTCACGTAAGCGGAAACGCTCGAAAATAAGGGGCGACAAACAAGAGAGATTTAAACAGTCAATATATATATATATATATATATATATATATATATATATATATATATATATATATATGTGAGTGTTTGTGTTTGTCAGTCTATTATTATTATTATTATGTTGTGTTTTATATTGTATATATTGTATTATAATGCATGGTTTATTATTATTTTATTGTTATTATTATTTAAAAAATTGCTGATTACAAAATAATGCGAGTAATTAATATTATAAAATAAATAATTTTAACAATTTTATTTTTTAGCCAAAGAAAATTAGTAGTATACAGTATAGAATACAGAAATTGACACAAAAAACTAAATAAAATAACATAATAACAAAAATAACATAAAAATAACAAAAACAAAAAATGCCAGAGTGTATAAACCATCGATACATTAATAAAAAAAAAACCTGTATATTCAATAAAAATATGATCTTCCTTGCTATATATGATAAAGTCTTCCTTGCTTTTTTATTGACAATGTTCTCCAAACTGTTGAAATAGTCCTTAGTCCCCTGAAGTTGTACAATAAAAGTAAAATTATTAGTATTATTACTTTCATTGGAATAATACATACATATATCAACATTATTTAATTGAAATATAACATTTGTTTTCCTTCTAATGACACCCCCCCCCCCCCCCCAAAAAAATTCTTTGTGTATATACAATTACAAAACTGATGGATAATAGATTATTTCTCTATTGAACAAAAGTCACATGAATAATCAATATCTAAATTAAACCTCTTTTAGCTGGATATACACTATACTATAATATTATACCTGTTATAATATTCCTAATATGTTTAGTGTACAACTGTGTTTCAGAAAATCAATGTCTCCTAAAAACATTAACCACTTCATTTTAAATCTTTAAAAAAGATGGACGTCAATTTGCTTCATTCGCACTACAACTCCCACAATGCCATGCGCTGTCCTCGCAGGCGTGATTATGTTGTTCCGGCGTGGAGCCGGTCCTTTTCCTGTGCTGTAAACTGAGTAAAGCGGCTTTTCAGTCCGTCCAACTCAATCTACAGCCATCGACCAGGACCGAGCGCCAAGATGACCGAGCAGATGACCGTGAGAGGGACCCTGAAGGGCCACAACGGCTGGGTGACCCAGATCGCCACGACCCCGCAGTTTCCAGACATGATTCTGTCCGCGTCCCGAGGTGACAGATACACACCGTTTATACCGCTCAACTACAGCTGTCTGACGGCCGTTAGCGCGAATAACAAGTGCTTTGGTGCTACCACAGTGTTCAATGTTTACAATGTTCATTTACCAGAGCAGTCCAAGCTACTTAAAGTGATATATGCCCAAAAACATGGTGTTACTGTAACGCCATGGTACTTTTCCGGAGAAGAAAGCGCCAAAGTTAACGCCTTCCTTACAAATGAGACCGTACTTTCTAAATAAGAAAGTACCATGATACAGTGATGCCGTTTTATAGTAATCCTATAGTACTTTATTGTATTTACATGGTTCACCCTGGAACTTTGTTGTTATTTATTTATTTGTGTGTGAAATAACTATTATAAGGTGTCTTTGTTGAAGTGTATGCACAAGTATTGAGTTATATTAATTAAAAACATACTTACTGTAAGTTTGAGAAGTTAATTGTTTGAAATTAAGCATAATTTACTGTTATTATATGTGTGAAATTAACTATATTTACATGAAATGACAGTTCTGCCCTAAATAAGTGCATTAAACTAGTCAGCTGTCGCTTTCATTTGCATGATTTCTAGTTATAGTTGGTTATGATTAATAAAAACACTGTTGATGATGCATTTTTATTTTGGAGGGAACAGAAATACTGGCTAAAGCCAAATGTTTCTCTTATAACTAGTTTTTTCTTGTAATATCTGCTTGTTTCTCTAGATAAGACCGTCATCATGTGGAAACTCACTCGTGATGAGACCAACTATGGTATTCCTCAGCGAGCCCTGCGCGGACACTCTCACTTCGTGAGCGATGTGGTCATCTCATCAGATGGTCAGTTTGCTCTGTCAGGCTCGTGGGACAGCACTCTGCGTCTGTGGGACCTCACCACGTGAGTATGAGGGTGTCTCTATAGGGATTTTTACACCTGAACCTTTGAACTAAAACCCTGGGTCATTCTAAACCCCAGGTAAACGGAATTCTGGGTTATCTTGCTTCACGTTTCACATTGCTCATAATTAACCCGGGGTTAACAATTGATCCTGGGTATTCATAAACTGCTGTTTCACACTGTAGATTCCATAATCCTGGGTTAACATCCTAACGTTGGGATATCATCCCTCACCCTGGGTTATCATCCCTCACCCTGGGTTAACATCCTAAACCCTGGGTTAACATCCTAATGCTGGGTTAACATCCCGAACCCTGGGTTAACATCCTAACGCTGGGCTAACATTTTCATAAACTGCTGTTTCACACCGTAGATTCTCAAACCCTGGTTAACATCCCTCACCCTGGGTTAACATCCTAAATGCTGGGTTAACATCCTAAACCCTGGGTTAACATCCTAAACCCTGGGTTAACATCCTAACGCTGGGCTAACATTTTCATAAACTGCTGTTTCACACCGTAGATTCTCAAACCCTGGTTAACATCCCTCACCCTGGGTTAACATCCTAAACCCTGGGTTAACATCCTAAACCCTGGGTTAACATCCTAAACCCTGGGTTAACATCCTAAACCCTGGGTTAACATCCTAACGCTGGGCTAACATTTTCATAAACTGCTGTTTCACACCATAGATTTTCAAACCCTGGTTAACATCCTAAACCCTGGGTTAACATCCCAACATCCTAATGCTGGGTTAACATCCTAAACCCTGGGTTAACATCCCTCACCCTGGGTTAACATCCCTCACCCTGGGTTAACATCCTAAATGCTGGGTTAACATCCCTCACCCTGGGTTAACATCCTAAATGCTGGGTTAACATCCTAAACCCTGGGTTAACATCCCTCACCCTGGGTTAACATCCTAAATGCTGGGATTACATCCTAGACCCTGGGTTAACATCCTAGACCCTGGGTTAACATCCTAGACCCTGGTTTAACATCCTAGACCCTGGGTTAACATCCTAGACCCTGGGTTAACATCCTAGACCCTGGGTTAACTTCCTAGACCCTGGGTTAACATCCTAAACCCTGGGTTAACATCCCTCAGCCTGTGTTAATGGGTGAACACCCTAAACCCTGAGTTAACATCCCAACATCCCTCACCCTGGGTTTACGTCCAACATCCTAAATCCTGGGTTAACATCCTAAATCCTGGGTTAACATCCTAAATCCTGGGTTAACATCCTAAACCCTGGGTTAACATCCTAAACCCCGGGTTTAGCATGTAGTTGTAACATTCTAACACCCCATTTCCCATTTCCCAAGTTTGGCACCGCAATGCGGGGTTAACACTGCAAAAGCATCTCTAATCCTGCTCCAGGTCAGGATTTCATAACCCTGGATTAAAAGCGACGCTAAACCTGGCTGCTAAGTGTAAAATGTTCCTTTACCTCGGGTTCAGTCTGAGCACAGTGTGAATAGCCCTCATGTTTGTGACCTTTTGCTCTTCAAATGTTCTTTTCAGTGGAACCACAACCCGTCGCTTTGTGGGCCACACCAAAGATGTGCTGAGCGTTGCCTTCTCTGCTGATAACCGTCAGATTGTGTCCGGCTCCCGGGACAAGACCATCAAGCTGTGGAACACCCTGGGCGTCTGCAAGTACACCATTCAGGTGAGGGGAACCTTGGGTTTGTCAGTGTGGTCCTCATAGGCTGTTTAGCAGTGATTTATCTTGGTCTGATCAAAGTGTCATAACCCTATAAAGCCTAATGCATCATATTTAATATGCAAATCTCTAAGGCCTCTTAATTAACAACATGTCCAACGTTTGCTGGAAATTTTGTTGCACACAATCTGCTACATGGCTTCTGTCGTCTGATTGATAGTTTAGACTTTTTTAGCAAGTAAAAGGCCTTTTAGTATTGCTGTAAAAACATCCTCTTTCAGCTCGTGGTTCACGTCTTTTTACTGTAAAATCTTTACTGATTTTTATGAAGTAAACAACTTTTATAATGTCAGTAATATTTCAACTGACTGAAGCAACTTAGGTTTACTTGATTATCCATACATCTTTTTTAGAAAAATTATGTTCAAATGTGAGCATCATCAGGCTTTTGAGGAACGTTTATTTGTTCATCATCATTGTATTCATAGTTTTTAGTCACGTGACGTCAGAACTCCATAGAACTGCAGCACAAGCCTGTCAAATTTCTATCTTAAAACAAAAATATGGTAACAAGATTTACATTTTGGGCACTTATGATCCATATACAGCACCTTCTGCAGTATTTCAATCACTGAAAACAGCGGGACGTTTTTAAAATGCATAACGTGAAAAACTCTATAGGGTGAGCAGCACCAATAAGGATTCAATTAAGCACAGTTTAATGTTGAAGTATGCAACATCAATAAGGTGTATATTGAATTTGGTATTTTAATATCACCGTCTTACTGCATTAATACTGACTACAAACCTGGTAAAAATGACTGGCGGGCAATAGAGGAAAGCCTTGTTTTGCCCTCCAGGTGGGCGTTCCTATAAGCGTGTGACGTCACGTGAAAACTATGAATTGCATTATGTATTACAAAGCTTTGATCATAAAACTAAGAATTAAAAATGGTCTTACTAATACATATTATTGGCAGATATAGAGTAACGACTGATATGCAATTTATGTAAGTAGTCTGTTATACTGTAATAAAGATCATTACAAGCATCAGAATTTAATCTTTTCAGACAAAAAGTCCATATAAATATCATCAACTGCCCCAAATTTTATATTTTTGCTCCGTTTTGGCCTCTGAATAAAATAGAAGTGTTTTTCCTCCGAGTTTGAGCTCCATATTCTCACTTTAACAGATGATATGAGCCATTAAATCCTGATATATGATATATGATACTTAACAAAAAACTTGTAGATTTTGTCTAAAGGTTTAATAAATAGCTCAATTTTAAAAAGAGAGATTTTTCAAACTATTATTTCATATGTCAGGCTTTACAGGTTTAAAGCTGTTAGCTGAGCTGATGTTTGTGTTGTTCCTCAGGACGAGAGTCACACCGAGTGGGTTTCCTGCGTCCGTTTCTCCCCAAACAGCAGCAACCCCATCATCGTCTCCTGCGGCTGGGACAAGATGGTCAAGGTGAGAACTAACTCATTTAGTTTAATTTAGGCCTAGTTCACACGTACACAGGTATTTTTATAACCAGAGTTTTTCCTCCTCCATTTTAAAAAACAATCACGACCCCATAAGCACGGTTTAAAAAAAATCTCAGTCCACATGAAAACCCAAAACCGCACTATGATTGGCTGCCTGATTTCCACATGGGTCCCATCCACGGCACCGATGCACTGAGGGATGCCATGGGCTCAGTGAAACCCTTTTACAAGTTCCTTTACTTTGGACTCAGTGACAGGTAACTGTTTGGGGCAGGGCCCAAGTGGACAGAAGCTTCACACACTTGCCTTACTATTTTGTATTATTGCGTTCTGGCACCTCTATTCTGCAATACAATGAGATAACTGTGCATGTATCTGTATACATGTGATAAGCGCTGTTAGCAGAGTTATTAAAAGCTACGTCCGCCATTGCATAGACTCGCATAGACATTGCATAGGCACAATCTGACGTCGAACAAAGGAGAGAACGGTGCACACTTCGACTTTTGAGGTATCAAAAATCCGCTCGCAATTTAGCATCCTCAATATCTTGTCTTAATGCTGACCGAGTATGGCCCTGATTGAAACAGTGGCCTAGGAGGAGTATTTTAAATTCCAGAGCATGCGTTGTCCGAACAACCCATAATAGTTCACTTCCTGTTGGGCTGACGTACAACTATGAGCACGAAAGTTGTTTGGCCCGATGAGCTCTATATGTGTACCGAGAAAACAGCGAATAGTTGTGATATGTGACGAGTGTTGAGCGTGTCTGGCTCGGCGCCAGCCAAAGTATGCAAGCACGTTTGAATTTAAGTGGCACTGAAATGAGGAGCCGAAATTGATTCGGTCCAGTTACGTACCGGTTATATTGCACCGGGTTTCAGTACCAAACCCTACCTGTTGTGTTCATGTACTTCATGCGACACTCAACAGTTTGTGAGACTGGAAAATCCGTGTGTAGGATGTAACATTATACAGAACATCAGCACCAGCGTATGATCTCTGACCTTTTATACTTGCTTGTTTAAGAGTGTGGCTGCAGGATCAGCTCTTCACACTTCTCGACTGACTTCATCAGGTGCAAACCACATATAATTTTAGAATTTTTATCTAAGATAAAAATCAAAAACATGAATCTAGCCGGGATTGCTAGCATGGCGTTAAACTATAAATAAACAAAAACTAAATTAGGAGATGCAACCTGGTGCTTTTTTAAGTTTTGTGGATGTTCAAATGTATGCTGGACATTTATGCTTTTCTTTTGTTTGTTTTTCTCGGCTACCGTTTTCACCAGAAGATCCATTTATGAAATTATTACATTTATGAAGTAAAAAAAAAAACAGATGAGAAGTTCACAATAAGATTAATAACATGCATTTGACAAATAGATAGGGTGAATTTTCATGCCGACTTCAAAAAAAATAAGTTGTAGTTTTATAAATGCATGTGGGCATGTTTTTTTTTGTCTATATATATATATATATATATATATATGTATGTATGTATGTGTATATGTGTGAGTGTTTGTCAGTCTATTATTATTATTATGTTGTGTTTTATATTGTATATATTGTATTATAATGCATGTTTTATTATTTTATTTTTAACACTTTTTTTTTTTTCATCTCTACAAAATTAATTTCAAACATTTAAGCCTTAACTTCTAAATCAATGTTTTTTTTTTGTTTTTTTTATAAGATTATGACAAACATAAGTGTACAGTGCCCATAAAGAGAAAAAGATGAGAAGAAAAGATTGATTTCTAAGCTTTTTGCGGTTGCTTGCAAAAGTTTTGCGTTTCCCCGAGAGAAACTTTGCGTTCGTTTCCCAATTTTTCCCAATTTTTCCCAAGAGTTCTTTGTGAGCTCGGCCAAAGGTTTTGCGTGCAAACACGACGTTTCTCAGGGGAAGAACACGAAATCATTGACATAATTTTTCCTCCCATCTCATATTTTTTTACATCATCATGTCCATTTAGGGCAGTGGTCACCAACCTTTTCAAATTGTTAGTGACCACTGATTTAGGGGCTCCATATAATTGTGTGCAATCTTTTCACTCATAGCATGTTGTTTCATTCAGGTGTGGAATCTGGCCAACTGCAAGCTGAAGACCAATCACATCGGACACACCGGATTCCTGAACACCGTCACCGTGTCCCCTGATGGCTCCCTCTGTGCGTCTGGAGGAAAGGTCAGTTTCACTCCTCATGGTCCAAATCTGAACGTAGGATCTGTTGAACTTCATCAAATCGCATTGACAAGGGGTTTTCAAGCTGGGGACCAGTGACTCCCAGGGGACAGCAAGGGACAAAAGTGTAAAAAAAAATCTAATAATCACCTTGCATTGATTTTTGTTTTGTTTTTGTATTTTACATATTTCATTTCATTTATGCATTTGGCAGACGCTTTTATCCAAAGCGACTAACAGTGCCCTTATTACAGGGACAATCCCCCTGGAGCAACATGGAGTAAAGTGCCTTGCTCAAGGACACACTGATGGTGACCGCTGGGATCGAACCAGCAACCTAAAAAATAACATAAAAAAATAAGCTCAAATAAAATTAAAAATAAAATTAATACAAAATGTAATAATGTAGTATAACATAAACTAAATATCCAATTAATATTTTATTTATGAAACTATAAAGCTGCCTTTTAAAATAGGATGATCATCTTCAGTCATGGTGATAAAAGACACAACTCTGCCAACTACCATTTAAACTTAACCTTTAAGGCTAACGATTGATATTCACTTGTATGCATTATTTAATGCAGTTCTGTTCCCTCATTATGCTGGATGACTTTATAAATGATATGGTGGTTTGAACTTCCCTGTGTCTCGGTCTTCAGGATGGACAGGCCATGCTTTGGGATCTGAATGAAGGCAAGCATCTTTACACGCTGGACGGCGGTGACGTGATCAACGCTCTCTGCTTCAGTCCCAACAGATACTGGCTGTGTGCTGCCACAGGGCCGAGCATCAAGATCTGGGTATGATGAGCCGTGTGATTTATGACATTTTTTTGGCAGGATAGTGTCAGTTTGGTGATGCTGTAATTTAGAAATCTTGACACACCCTAGCGGCAGCAAATCTAATTTGCAGCCAGGGTAGTCTAGCAACTCTCCGTTGGCTTGCGAGCTGGAAAAACCAAACTCTGGTCAGGCCAATCACATTGTGTATAGAGTCGGTGGGCAGGCTTAACATAACGACGGCAGAGTTGCGGCGGTTTCGCATGCTACTCGTAAACAAAGAAGCTGGCGAACAGCGGTCTTTCGAATTGGCTTTGGCCACGACTCTGGAAGAATTGGAGTTAAGCTTTTCTTTGAGAAAACAGCAAAGAACGGCACAAGTCATTCTTAAGAAAGGAAGATGTGTTCTAACTCATAATAGTCAACTGATGATTTGGACTGGTGATTTCAATGCCTCAACATGGAAAGCAATAGCAATATGTTACATTTAAAATGGACAAAAATGGAACAAAGTTGGCAAGTTTAATTCACTTTGGTTAATTGGTTCAAATTGTCCAAAAAAAAAAAAAGATTAATTTGTTGCCACTTAAAAATGTTGATTTTTGACTGGTGATTTCAGTTAATTAATGTTGAATATCAGTGTAATACATGTTACATTTAAAATGATCAAGTTCAGTTTACTTTGGTGAATAAGTTAAACTGGTCCGTTTAGAGCAAAAGTCCACTCTGATTTAATGATTATTTTGTGTCTCCACTAAAGTTTAACATTGAAAATCATTGGACAACAATTACATTACAGATGGCAATTAAATTCATTTTGGTGAATCAGTTAAAGTCCATTTAAAAAAAAAATGTACTAGGGATGGGTCGCGATTTTCGAAAATTCGATTAGTTTATTTAATTATAGAATATCGAATAGTTTGTGCGATTATCGGCCCAAAAAAACCCCCCATGTTTTTGGTGCTGATGTGGTGGTGACGCGTTCATGTAACCAGAGGGAGGTGCTGCCAATAACGCACCTAAAAGCTGTCAGTCAGCTCTCGGGGTGTTTGAGGTCCGAGCGTGATTCTTCCCTGTGCCTCCGCAGCGTTGGTCTGGTTTCACATTCAACCTGAACCCTGGTGCGTTTGCGTTCATCTATCACAAACGTGATAGAATGATAGAAAACAGAATATATGAAATATATATATATATTTTATTATTAATTTGGTGCTATTATGTGCAGCTGAGTAAACGACACTTGAGTTTACCGTATGTGTGTCGCTTGAAGGCGGCTTTGCTGCTTGCAAACTGACTCTTTTGAGGAGACGGTGAATTGCCATTAATTTGCTGCCCTGATTGCACTCTATGCGCGAATACGATCGCGAGAGCGAGCCTGCAGTGTATCTCAGGTAAATCTTCATCACTTACATGTATGTTATTTAACTAATGACATTGTAATCGGCTAAAACACATGCGCAAGTTACTTTTCTCACAGAACAAGTGCGCACCCGAGTGTTGTTTGCACATTCACATGAATCGTGGCACAGCTCCGAGAGCAACCAAACTCCGGTTGTGTGTTCTCGGGTTCAATACCTCAGTGCACACCAAGCTCTGTATGTAAGCTTTCACATTAGCAAATTTTCATGCGAACCGTGCTCCATTTCAAACTAAACTGCCAGAGTAAAAACATCCTGAGACAACAGAAGAAGAACACATCGCCTCACGCGCACACTGTAGACTTGTGGCATTTATCGATTGCAGTAACTTGGGGCAATGTCAAATAACAGTCATATGTTTCAGCATGTTACAATAATTATATGGCTCGAGTTGATATAGCCTATTCCCTAATGAGTTTATCATACAGATTGAGAGCGTGAATGGTCTCTCTCCCTCTCTCTCTGTTTATATGTGTGTAGCCTTTACATGCGTGCATGTGGGGGAGGAGTTGCGATTTTTCTAATAATTCCCAGCGATCTTCGAATGTTATTTTTGCTTGAAATGCGCATCCCTAAAATGTACTCTGGTTTAACGATCCATTCGTGTTGCCACTTTATAACTGGTGATTTCAATTCATCAACATTGAAAATCTTTGCAGTACATGTTAAATTTATAAAAATGGAACTAAAGTTGGAAAGTTCAGTTGATTTTTGCTTTAATCGATTCAAACTGTTCGTTTCAAAAAATTATTCTGGTTTAACAATTTATTTGCCACCACTTAAAAATGTTAATCACGTTAAAATGCTTTTATTTCAATTGAAATGATTAAATATCACACATTTAACATTAGTTTAGTAAAAATAACTGCAGAAACACTGATTTTTGAAATAGATTTTTACTTGCAATAAACATTTTGAATGTACTTTATGTAGATTAATATTTGGCTTTCGGATGGTTTCATCTGGTGTTCATTTGCACTCAAATCACTCTTCTCTCGCATTACTGTTGCGTCCCTCTCTCCACAGGATCTGGAGGGAAAGATCATTGTTGACGAGCTCAGACAGGAAGTCATCACCACTAACAGCAAGGCTGAGCCGCCCCAGTGCACGTGTCTGGCCTGGTCTGCTGATGGACAGGTAAGAGCTTCCCGCAGGCTGGAGTAAAGGTTTCACACTGAGCATAACATGATGAAGTGAAGCAAATCACAGACAAAGAGAGCTTTCACACTGAACGTGAACTGATTGATCGCCTCCAGCTAATTCACGATAGGTGGCGCTGACAGAGAATACATTTTTCCTCATGTATGTGTCTAAACTCGCCCGATGCACCACATGCATCAATATATTTAGATAAATAAAGTTCAGTACTACATAAACCATTGAGCATGTGTAATAACTTCTGACTGCGATCTAAAGTGATTAAATAATGGGCAGACGTGCATTATTTGTAGTGTTTTATAATATACTGAACGCTGCAACAACTTAGCATTTCTCATGTAAGCATTTCTCATTCTTTGTTGTTATAAAAAATACCCTGAGTAGTGTTGTCAAAAGTACAGACTGCGATACATTTACGCATACACTTACGATACCAAGTCGGTACTGAAATTAAAAAAATATGATGCCTTGAGCCTTGTTAAGCTGGAATCGTAAACACCTCTGACTGGCCATTGTGCTCACACGCTCATTGGATGTGTCTGTGATTAGCTACAATGATCAGCGCACAGAAGTGTTTGAAAGCAGGAGCATCTGAAAGCACAAGCAGGCGTCAACCAGTGGACCGATAGGCTGGTAGGCGCCTGCATTCAAACGCTCCCGTGTGTATCCAAGCGCTCTGTGAAAAGCGTAATTGATGTACATTAAAAACATGTTTTTGAAGCGCTGGTCATTGTAGCCAGTCACAGACATTTTTGATTAGCGTGAGCACAATGAGCAATATGAGGTGTTTTATTACGCTCGATTACGCTCAACAGCGCTCGCATTTATTAAAATTTCAGTACCAACTTGGTATTGCGGTCGGTACTTTTGACAACACTAACCCCGACCCGCATGAAAAACACATACAGAACATATATTGTCATAATCATATATTTCTTTGGCTTCATTTCATCTGTAGAGACGTTTCTCTCAGTTATGTGCAGAACGAGGAAATAATAAACGCAACGTCAACATTCAGAAGGGCAGGAGTTATGATCACACAATATGACTGACAGCTCTAGAGCCAATGAGCTCTCTGACTCATAACAGACACGACATGACGGAAGAAAACCGAGCTCTGTACGCCGTTTCAAACTCTTCAGATCGCATAATTCAGTGGACAATTGTGTATAAAGAACATGTAAAGAATTAATCTGTTCTCAGAAATGTTTAAAAGAACTCCACATCCATTGTCTTCTCTCCGAAATACTTTTCTTTGGCGTTTACACTGTTTTCACAGCGCCACCATTCTCACACTTGTGCAACAGCAGCGCCTCAGATAAGCTCAAATCTAATTGGACGGCTCGTTCTATTGTGGGCTGACGAGGGGGAAAATTGTCACTCATCGGGAAAAAATAATCGTGCTTTGTAGTGCAGCAGTTGGTCGCGCCCGGTGTGAACGGCTCAATAGCGATCTATTGTTTCAGCTCAAGAGTCATTGCAATGTACATTCACGCTGTTTAATTGTGCCGTTTAAACGCACTTGGTGTGAAAGGCCCTTCATTGTGTGTGTGTGTGTGTGACGAGGTCATTTTGCAGATAATCAGCATCAGTTTGGATGGTGGATCTCGTGTATGATTGCAGTGGGTAATCTTCAATATGAAACAACGGACAATCAAAAATGTATTAATTACACTTTTTTTTTTTTTTCTTCCTCAGACTCTCTTTGCTGGATACACAGACAACCTGATCCGAGTTTGGCAGGTGACCGTCGGAACCCGATAAAGATGTAGCTTCCAAGAGCAGAAATGCAACACGTGGAAAAATTGAATAAAATAAACAAATGATGAAAGGTTCCTTGTTGTTTTTCTCTTTGCGAGTGTAATTTTTCAGTGCACTTTAGCTGATCTCTTTGTTGTACAAAAACGCATTATATTACTCATGATTAAATGCCATATTGATTGCTTAACAAGGCTCTTTATGAATCCGTTGGGACTTTATTTAGGTAGAAAGGAAAGGCTGGATTCTGTGAATACTTAAGCAACCATGTATATATACCTGCCATCTGATTGTTTCTTACATAAAATGTTTTTGGGTTAAAAATCTTGTTTTTGTAAAGTACGATAGAATCACACCGTCACACTTAAACCTGTAATATTGCTATTTGAGGTGCAGAAGACTCATCCTCTTTTTTCCATTTTCACTTGGGAAGCATATCAGTTTAAAGTCTGATCCATTTAAAAGACCCATATAAATACTCAATGCTACATGTAGTAACCCTCAGTCAAACTTGCAAAATAAATGCATTTATATCATGTAAATGATAGAAAATGTATGTTAATATGCCCTGAAGGCCATTTAAAATGTTGTCTGAAGTTAAGTAGTGAGTCGCAAGCCATTAAAAATGGTTAAAACATATTCCCCCGGTTTCACAGACGACGCTTAAGATAGTCCCAGACTAAATTGCATATTTGAGCTGTTTTAACTGAAAGCAACTTGCTCTTTTTGCAAGTTGCAAAACCACTTGCCATTGTTTTGTCTCGATGTACAACAATAATGTTGTACATCAGAAAACAGAATTTTTTTTCCTAAGGCATGTTTATAAAATCTAATTGAACTAAGGTCTAAGCCCTGTCTGTGAAACCGGGCCATTGTTTTAGATAAAAAAAATTATTTACAATCAAAGCAAATGTAGCATTATTATCATTGGAAAATGCACATATGTAGAGAGATTGAATACTGAAGTTCTGGGTGGTGTTATAATGGTATAGTAATGGTGACATACTGAATGATATCTATAAAGCAGTAGTACAACAAAATAAAACTTAAAAAACCTAATCCTTTTAACTCTTATATTGAAATGTGCAAGTTACCATAGTCAAGAAAAAGATGGAAATATCAGGGAATTTTAAATTGACTTTCCCAGACTTAAGATTCATGAAAATCGTTTCAAAGTCACGACAAAATCGAAAGTTATCATAATTTGTTGTGAAATTCCTTTGTGAGTGCAGCCATTCATCCACTACGGGAGAGAAATGATTTCAATCGATTGGGAATCTTAACAAGTGTATACAAAACATTACTAATATATGATATAGTTTTACACACGCGTGTATTATTTGTGTTTGATTGCACAACGCTCTCGCAATCGTGCTTTACGGTGCACGCGCTCTTGAACATCTCGTGCTAAAGCGTTCGAGCAGCAGAGAAAAGAAGTGCGCAGGAGGAAACCATAACGAGGCGGGGCTCTTACCGCCACTGGCCAATCAAAGAACGCTATCATTGCGTGGTCACGGCCAGTAATCCAATCACAGCTTGTTTTATTCCAGCGGGTTCATCCGGTGCTATAAAAGTGGCCACGAGTCGGTACAGTACGCGAGAGTCCATCTTGGAAAGCGGCTTTTCAGCGCCAATATTTTACAGTAAGCCGGTTAATTTAATTTTGCGCGATTCCCGTGTTGCGCCAAATTATGATTTGTGAGAATGCACGTAAGATGGTATATTAGATGAAAAAGCATGTTTTATTCGCTCGGTGTACTTAAAAACGACTCTATTTGCGATCGTGTTAGCTAGTTTAGCTTTGCATGCTGCTTTAGCTTTCCGTAATCGGCCTCAATGACTCTTTTGTTTGTTTTCATGAGACTTGAGTGCTATTTTATACGGTTTTAACATATTTTCGCGCCTTTTTTCACTTGTTTACTTGTGAATTTAATCAGTTAAGACTACAAATCGTGCTTTTGTGCACGCGATCTAATGGCGTAACCGTGTATTATTCGAGCACCGTTCCTTTTATTTCACCGTGCGAGCTAAACTTTAATCGTTTCTAATCCTAAGGTGATCAAAATCAACTAAAATGGCCGACACAGAGCATCAGTTCATGGAGACCTCCGAGAACGGGAACGAGGAGAGTTTGAACGGAGCGGAGCTCGCGGAGGAGGCCGCGGCGGAGGACGAGAACGGAGATGGAGGACAGATCGACGCCAGCAAGGGCGAGGAAGATGCCGGGTAAGAGCTTAAATTGAGTTTTCCTGCTTAATATAGATCCCTTAAAGTCGTGTTTCTTGGCGCCATGTATTTTTGTTAATAGAGGGGGGTTGGGTGGTTTTCTGCCCGGTATTGTGCAACTCATTGTTGGAGATGAGGGTTGTTTGGGGTTGAATCGCACGCTGGCGGGTGGCAGCTACCGTTAGATATACCAGTGCTCAGTTTACCGCGCTTGAACCACGTGGTTTATTCCTTATACTTAACCCTAACCAATGTATCTGCATAGTAATATACTTAGTCCAAAGTGTATATGGTTGCCTGGAAACGCTCCCTAGTATAGTTTGTCTGGACACTGGCCTGTCCAATCACTCTTTAGATTTGGAACTGTCGAGTGCATTAATCCCCGCCCATTTTTTTTTTAGGTACTTGCCTCCGGAAGTTTTTCTTTTCCCTTGGGGATTGTCTTTTTTTTTAAAAAGTCTTCATTTTAAAGTTACAAGTTGTGAACTAAATCTGCTAGCTACCAGATCAATACAAGCATAATTACCAAAATGGGTTTGATAATCGTACAGGTTGTTTTTTTCTCTGTGGAATCATGGGTAATGTAGTTTTTCCATCTTGAATGCCACTAAAAAAGTTGGTTACTTTCTAATCATAACTGTTGCTTTTATGGTTCTATATGATGCTATGAGTTTGTCTGGTTTAATACCGGGTCTCATCAACTGAAACGCATTCTCTTTATGCAGTAAAATGTTCGTTGGAGGACTCAGCTGGGACACCAGTAAGAAAGATCTTAAGGATTACTTCTCAAAGTTCGGTGAGGTGACAGACTGCACCATAAAGATGGATTCAAACACCGGCCGGTCACGAGGGTTTGGATTCATCTTGTTCAAAGAGGCTGAAAGTGTGGAGAAGGTATGTACGCTTTTGCTTCTCTCTCTGTTCCAAATGCATAATGGGGTGGCAGATGTTTGCAATGTCGTCTTTTTAAAAGGTGCTACAGCAAAAGGAACACAGACTAGATGGCCGACAGATCGATCCCAAGAAAGCCATGGCCATGAAGAAAGAGCCGGTGAAGAAAATATTTGTCGGTGGCCTTAACCCTGAAACTGCAGAAGAGAAGATCCGTGAATACTTTGGGGCCTTTGGAGAAGTGAGTTTTCACTGAGCGTTTAAAAAAAAACAAACATTTTATTTGTTTTGTCTACCAGCTTTAATGCTTTATCGACTCTGCTTGCAGATGGAAAATATTGAACTTCCAACGGATCCAAAGACGAACAAAAGGCGGGGCTTTGTTTTCATCACGTTCAAGGAAGAATCTGCTGTCAAAAAGATAGTTGAGAAGAAATACCATAACGTTAGTGGAAGCAAGGTAACGAATGGAGAGGAAGACCTTGTATGTATATTTTTATTCTCTCATACTTTTGCAATAGATGCATAGTTATGGTGGGTAAAATAAATTGATTTGTGGGTGTGCACAGATGCTTGATCTCAATATGGCTTTTTTTTAATTGGTGCTTAAACGCTTTATTCGGCTTGTTAAAGTCTGGCTCTGCACTCATTCGTTTTGTGCCTCTGACTTCAGTGCGAGATTAAGATCGCCCAGCCCAAGGAAATCTATCAGCAGCAGCAGTACGGAGCCCGCGGAGGAGGCTTCGGAGGTCGCGGCAGGGGTCGTGGGGGTAAGAGGACGTGCTTTTATGAGCCTTTCAGCAACCACTGCGTTATCAACACCAATCTGAGTTTGGCACATCTGTCGTTTCCTCAGGGCAAAACCAGAACTGGAACCAGGGATATAACAGCTACTGGAACCAGGGATATGGGAGCCAAGGCTATGGCTACGGTGGCCAGCAGGGATATGGCGGTTACGGCGGCTATGGAAACTATGACTATTCCTCTCCTTACTATGGATATGGTGGTGGTTATGACTACAGTAAGTTTGCATCTTCCAGACGCTTTACTGATCGTCCTGTGTCCCTTCCGTGTTCACTAACTCTTGTTTTCTTCAGGCCAGGGCAGTGCGAGCTACGGAAAGACACCGAGACGTGGTCACCAGAGTAGCTACAAGCCATACTGATCACATACAGAACAGGTAGTGAATGCTTTTGATTCAGTAATGTGCTATACATTTTGCCTGGCTTCTATTTAAGCTGCTGTCTGTTTTGATTTCCCACCTGTATGTTGCCACTCACCACGTCTCTCGGTTTCTCCACAGGACTGACGTATTCCCAAAAACCAGGAGTCTGACAGTGAAGCCGACAACAGTTCTCTCAAACATGCAGACTCTTTCCTTTTACCGGACAAGATCATGACCCATTTGTACAGAACCGATGAATAGGGGAAGCAATGTCACACTTCCACATTTTTATTTTTATTTTATTTTCCTTTTGTCCACATTTCCAGAGATGGAAGTGTTATTTTTACTGTACTTTTTGGTACCTTTTTTGAATAATGTATTGTATGGTTGTATTTTACATGTCTACTGGATTTGCCACATGAGGTTCGGGAGCTGCCAGAGCTTTTGAAATAAAACGATTTTGAGTAAATTTTTTCTCAATGTTTCCAGATGCTTACTATGCTTATCCTGTTGTTGCATCGCATAGGAGAGTCTTTTAAAAACCAGAGTCTAGTGAATGTCAGCGTTTTTGGGTAATATCTAATAGTTACTGGAAATTTCCACTTTTGTTAGCTTTGATTTTAAACTGTTTTTGACTTGCCTTTTCAGTTATATTGCTTAAGTTTGTCATTTAGGATTTTGCTAGCGGCCATAGTCGCATTGCTCCTATAGTGTTTTTGGTAGAAATAAATGACTTGTAAGTTTTTGGAAGTGTTCTTGTTTACTGGATAACATTAATGTTAATGACTTACTGTGACAATTTAACACTTTTTCTCTCCTTTTTACACATTTACATGTCAATATCTTACATGCACAGCAACTAACTGTTAAACTATCCTTTTTCTTTTTTTTTTTCAAACGAGCATTTCTTGTGACCGGGCAATACTGATTCATATACTACAATAGGTATCGTGCTGAGAGCCAAACCTTTGTCAAATAGTGTAATACCAGTTTGCTGCATAAAATGCTTTTGCACAGTTAAAATTACTGCAAATGGCTCATACCAAAAGCCTTGCCCAGCCAAGGTAAAAATAAGGTGGATAAAGTGGCAGTTTTAAGGAAATTTGTTCTGTTTTCTATCCATGATTAGTTTCTCAGGTTTGGAGTTGTGCACTTCCATACCAGCCTTATTGCTGCATTATATACTACTTCTACAGTGCATAATGCAACTTGTATGACTAAATATTTAACTAGCCTACTACATTAGCCATATTTGCAGTATGTAGCAAAGCCATGTTGTATTGTAGACCACAGTGCAATTCACTTGACCATTTGTGATGGACCCAATGGAAGTCATGTTTTTGTATCTTCAATTAGGCATAGATTAGATAGATAGCAGTAAAAGAGGTGGACAAAAGGTATTTAAAATGTCATCTTTTTATTTACATGAACAGAGCTGACCTATAAAATTAATTGGTTATGATTTTAGGTCTGCATTTTGGTCCATTTTCAATTTAAACATCGCCTCTGTCACAAATTAAGACTAAAGTAAAGCCCACAGTACAATTCACTTGACCATTTGTGATGGACCGAATGGAAGTCATGTTTTTGCATCTTCAATTAGGCGTAGATTAGACCTTGTACCATCTCTTCATTTGCTGAATCAAAACAAAATGAGTAAATATGGTGGAGGGTATTTTACAATATTTAAATTGGTTCCAAAGAAACAATGCATACCATAATTAACCTTAATTACCTCAAGTGACTATCCCATGGAAGTGTCCCCTATCCCAGACTGTATGTTACCTAGCAAACAATGTCCCCCTGGTTTTTGGGAACCAAATGTTCTCTGTAGGTTATTTTTTGGTTTTATTTGTATAACCATGCCATGCTGAAATGTGTTATTTTTCATATTTTCATATTTTCAGATAAATTTACAAAAAAAATGTATTAGCATACAAATCACAAATGTGTGGGCTTGTAGCTTTCTTTGCGCGCCTCAGTGTTGCCAAGTCCGCGGTTTTCCCGCAGAATTGGGCTACTTCATCACTGTTGCCGCGGGCTGTTTTTCATGTCCGCGGGTTGAAGCGACCTCAATTATGTGATATTTAGCCCCGGGAATGCGAGTTTTAATAGGCAACCATGCCAAAAAAACACATATTTTACCCCCAAATGTGATTTTTTTTTTTTCGGGGAAGCCCCCCTGAAACACGATTGGACTTGTTTTGAGTAGCAATTGGGCGGGTTTTGTTGTGAAAACCTGGCAACCCTGCCTCTGATCTACTTCATAAAAAGCCGCGAAATTTAAAAATTAACGGTCATTTCGTTTTGCCGACTGACTAACGTTTATCGACATCTTTATTGAACAATTGCTGCTTATAATTTATATTTGATCAATGTTTAAATGTGAATAAAAGCCTAAATTAAAAATGTTCATCATATAAAGGCTATCGCTTCAGGAAATTTGGACATTTCCATTGAAAGTTTTACAATGTCATGAACTGATTGAAGTGGCAATTAGTTAGTTGTAGTAAATAGTTGCGTAACGTTAACTGTCAATGGAGGGACAGAAATATATCAAATTTCATCAAAAAGATCTTCATTTGTGTTCTAAAGATGAACGAAAGTCTGGAAAGACATGAGGGTGAGTAATGACAGATGAAGTCTTTGGGCTACATTTTAGTAGTTATTCACGTAACGTTATTTGTTATAGAAATATTTAAATATATTGTTTACGATCCATGTTTTTAGTCAAATCAAATATTTCGTTGTACAACATGCACATCAGTTTTACTCCCAAACAAAGCAAACGAGTTTCAAATGTGAATCAGTTCGCCCGGAAGATCCGGTTCAAAATAACGATTCAATTTGGGAATCGATTCACCTGATTTGCGGAAAAAGTAAACACGTGCAGGTTCGAAAAGCAAGAAATCAAACATCAGTTGCGGATGTGCTTGGCTCAATGTCACCTACGACAGGTACGTTAATGAACAATGACATAAAATACTGCACAGGTGATGGAAAAATACGGTTAAAAACTCAAAGAACGCGCTGCCAGCTTAAATGATGCTACAACCATTAGGGGTCAATTGAGTAGCATCGGACTGATTCATATGCGGTTGTTTACCTGAAACAAGCTAAACAAGGGCGACATGTTAAGCGTTTACAAGTTAAACTGTGAAGTGAGAACATGTATTGTATCCTCATTTCCATTAGAGGGCGCTAGATAGCAGTGAAAGAGATGGACATCTATATAAAGGTATATAAAATGCATCTTTTTATTTAAATGAACAGGGCTGACCTTTACAATTAATTGGTTATGATTTAAGGTCTGCATTTTGGTCCATTTTCAACTTAAACATTGAGTCACAAAAATTAAGACTAAAGTGATCTAATGCAAAAAAAAATGTAATGGTGCATACATTCAATTAAAATTGAAGGGTCAGTTTGAGATGTTGATCCAAGACTAGCAGCAAACACACACAACACAATCATTTTAGTCATTAAAAGTATATGTAAACTGGTCTGAGAGGTTAAAACTGTGGATTAAAATGGAAAATGGCGATCCTGCTTTAAATTCCTTCATAATGCATGACAGTATTAGTATGTGTTTGGGAAACTGGCTCATACTGAAGCGCAGTGAGAGCGTGTGGGTTTAGATTACTCACAGAGATGGTTAATTGTGCCAGAGAGGGCTGTCTGTCGGATCCTCACCGCCTTGTGTCATAACAAACTACCACATGCTATGATTTCAGAGTAATTTTAGGCTGAGGTAAGTTAGCCGTTAAAGAGCTGGTGCATCATCCGGAAAGCTGGACATTCAGGAGGGAGAACAAATCGTGGTCTTGAGTATGGCACTTAACGTTAAAATACTCTAAAGAGACAGTTAATGCACTTGACCTCATCGCTCCGGATAAAAGCTTCTCTAAATGACCCAGTTCTGTAGTTCAGCGTTGGCCTTTGTCAGATTTCCAAGAAAGAAATAAGCACAAAAAGACACAATGTTCTTGAAAAAAGCTTTTTTTTTTTTATTGTATTCCAGTTCTTGAATTAATTTGATTCCGTTAACCAGGGATTAATCTAATATACAAATACCACACACATTTATAAAAATGACTTTCACTGAAAATGTCCCCTAAAGGGACATGGTGGCGGAAAAAATATATTCTCTGAGAAACTCACAAAAGCAATTGAAATATATTTTCCCCTCCCATCTCATATCATGTCCCTTTAGGGGCTCCTTATTACGGGGTTAAACAGGAGTAAAGTGCATATCTCAGACTTGTTTTTTTTTTTGTATTTATTTTTTAAATCTTTAAGAAATAGCAATATATCGTAACCAACATCATCAAACAAATAGTGCAAGTAAGTTCCCACCAGTAGCCACAGAAGGGCTTCATATATATATACACAAATCTTTAAGCACCTTCATTGTACATGGCCATCGAAACATCTTTGCATTTTCTACACATTTTAAATGCCTTGTCGAGTGCAGAGATATTAAATGTTCACGTCGATTCTCGTTTTGGAGTACTTGTACAGTGGCTCTAGGGTTGTGGTGTGTCTTTAGAAGTAAGTCTTGAAGGGGAAAATCAGTGTGTGTGTTTGAATCTGTTAAAAGCAGGTTGTATCGAGGGTTTGATCGTTTCCTGCATCGACACACATTCTCTCTTGAAAAACACGCCCCCTCTCAGATAAACCAGAACACAAACGTGTTAGTGTCTTATAAAACCTCTTAGTAAAATATAGCCAAGGCTTATTTAAATATGCATAAATAGCATGAAAATGCTGAATTACTCTATTCAGATATGAAAGGTGTGGACGCCCCCCCCCAGTTTTAGTCTCCTGTACATGACAAGCACCTCCAAGACACTTCATATGTGGAAAAAAATCAGACATTGGATTTCAAGTTTGTTCTCTAACAACACATCTTTGGATGTTTTACAAAGTTCAGTATAGAAATAACTACGATAATGAACAATTTCACCATATAACCTGAAAGCCATTTATACACATGATTATTTTAAATGTTGCAGACAAGAGCGTTGAATTTAATTAGGGGTCAATCTGAGATGCACAAAATCAGTTCAATCCTGAAAGTAATTATGAGGAAAAAACAGTTACCGCAGATTGGTTTGACATCTTATTTTGGCTGTAAAAAAGTTTTTGTCTGTGTGTGTGTGTGTGTGTGTGTGCGCGCGCTTGTTTTCCAATTCCTGAGACTTTTTTTTTTTCGGATTAATTTGTCTTTGTGGTTTCTGTGGTCATTCTAAAAATCTAACTTTTTTTATTTTGCATAGTGGATGTACAATAATGTGTAGGTTTGTAATTTCCCTGTGTTCAGGATTTAGATAATTTCATTAGATAATGCAATGCAAACATCAAAGCTTCTAGCTTATTTCAGCAGGACTTCTTTTTCTTTCAGCATACCTGATTGTCATTTTTTTTTTTTTTGCATTCAATTTTCACATACTCCATTGCACTGAACAGTCTATGAGCATATCACCATTGTTAGCAAACGCTGAAGCATCAAAAACAGCTTAAACAAAATGCACATCCAAATCTAGTCATTTAAAAAGTATTTAAAATCCCTGTCATCCCATTTGGAAGCTGACTTATGAAACGAACAAACAAACGAAAAAAGTAATTCTTTTATTTTGTAATATTACAGAGTCTGAACCCGAGACTTCTCCTTGTGGTGTCCGAAGCGAGCAGCTGTTTCAAGGTGAGCCAATCAGAGCTCGGCAATGAACGGAAAAGTCACTTTGCGGCCTCCGGAATGGGCGGGGCTCGTTCCAGTCTCATGGCCCAGGGGTCAGAGGGCGCCGAATAAAAGGGCGGGTGGGGCAGAACGTCTTCCGCCGCTACGGCAAAAGCAAACACGCCCCGCTTCCTATTCATGTCCTCTGAGATGAGCTTCCTGTCCGTCTTGCCGCTGACATCCACGTCCTCCATTATTTTCCCTCCCGGAGGCTGCTGTTTCTCAGCCAGCTGAGCCAGCAAGGGGGCGCCGCCGGCGGTGGGAATGCGCATGTTCCTGTCCGCTTGGAGCGCGTTGGGATCCTGGGGGAAGAGGAAGTTGGTGGACCGCCAGGCGGAGGGCTTTCGGCCCCGTCGCGGGCGCGAGACGCGGCAGCTCTGCCGCTTGATGTGCCGGTGCAAGTGGTCGGAGCGCGTGAAGCTCTTGTAGCAGTGCTCGCACTGGTACGGCCGCACGCCCGTGTGGATGCGCAAGTGGTTCTTCAGGTCGTAGTTGTGAACGAACTTGGAGTTGCAGTGCAGGCAGATGTAGGGCCTCTCGCCGGTGTGCTTGCGCATGTGAATCTTCAGCTTGTCTTGCCTGAAAAAGAGTTAAGTTTGAGGTTATTTTGTATTCTTGAGAGAATTCTTGCAAGATGCACCAGGTCTTGACTGACTTTTTCCCCAAGGAGCACATGCAACATTAGAAAAATTATGAAAAACAAGTTTGGGGGGCAATGACAATGTATCTAATAATGTGTTTTTACTTAATAAATGGATAGGAGAAGACATTTACAAGCAAAATGATTAATTTTTTATAATATGTAAGTTATTAGAATACAAAAAAATGCACTAGGGCTGCACGATTGACAAAAATCATAATTGTCGATTATTCCCTTAAAATTGTCCAATTCAGGGCTCGACATTAACGCTTGTCCGGAACAAGTGGATTTTTTTGAAGGGGCAAGTGAAAGAGAATTTTACTTGCCCGACCGGACAAGCTGATTAAAACGTCAATAACAAAAAATAACTAGGGAATCACCAAAATACAAGAATAATTCTGCATTCATTAGTGTATTAAGTGGCGATTGACAGTGAATAATAATGTATAACTGACGGTAACAGGGTTGCGCTCGAGGAGAAATCGAAACAAATGTGCGCCGCTCACACCGAGAAACTCGGTTAACACACTGCAGTAAAAATGTAGAAATGTGGAGTTTATTTATATTTATAACATATGATACAGTTGCAATGTCACATTACCAAGAGCGCTGTTTTCCTGAATACCATCACGATTGAAAACGTGACACTGATTTCATATGACAGTTCCATAAACAATTATAAACATTAAGTCACGTACATTTTAGACGCAATATTGAGTGTTTTTGTCTATTTCAGCAGCGAAAATAGTTCCAAACAAAGATCCCAGCAGAACCATAACGCATCTCACAGCAACAGCGTGTTACTGAATGATTCAGCGTTTGAATGAATCGGTTGAATCAAAGATTCAATGACCTGTTCATGAAAGAGCCATTTGAACGAATCGACTCAATGATTCACTCAATTAAGACCTGCCGCCACCTACTGGCAGTTTAGATTCATGTTTAAACATTCTTTCCAACATTTCTTATTTGTATATTCAAAAAATATTTAAAACAATCTTTAAAAAAGTTTTAAAACATTATTTAATGCAGTTGTAATTTTTCAGTGTAAATTATTTAATTTGATTGGTAACAGCCCTATAGTGTCTTCTTCTAATTTAATTTATTGATCAAATGTAAGAATATAAAATGAAAGCTGAAGGCATAGCCTATATTTAATAAGATTAAGGGAAAATGCCCTTTATAAAAAGGTAAAAATATCACAAATGTGCAGATTGCCAGATGTCAAAGCTGATTGAACACTGGCGAGAATATTGCTTCAGAATACATTTTATTTACAACACACAATTCTTTTAAATTTTTATTCCAGACAAGCTAATTTTTTACTGGGACAAGTGAATGTACGATTTACTTATGATTATCACAATTTACATTAAAAGATGTTTTGAAAAGCTTTATACCATTGTTTGCAGTTGCATGCTATATTTTTATATGAAAATAAGATGAAAACATTAATTGCTTTTCTATAGCATTACACCTCAAATGTAAACTATACATTGGTTTAATTTCTTTTTTAAATAAAATAAAAATATATGCATGGTATTATAATGTTATACTAAAATTAAAACAATGGAAAAAACCCTTAACCTGTAAAAAGAAAAAAACACACATCTTAAGCACAAAAAGTAATGCAAGTGGACAATTTTTTTTGTAATTGTGCCTTTGAACGTTTACATAATTGTGGCATCCATAATTGTAATCACAATTAGAAATTTGATTAATTGTGCAGACCCTCATTTTGACCATCAAACACCCTCTTTTGGCGTTAAAAAGCTTCTGTCAGGATTTACTAAAGACACGCAGTGAAAACCATGTCCACGCCTTTTCAGCGCTAGTTTATTTTTGCGGATGACCTTATTGCATATGCATTTGTAGGAGTTTCCCTTTCAGACACAGTATTTATGGGAGGAGTATTTGAATGAATCATGCAATGTGATTTACATTAGTCAATTTTCTGGTGTTTGCACCCGTATTTACTGCTCAGAAAAAGCATGTCTTAAACCAGACGCTAATGGGTAGGTTGCGTTGGTCATTATGTAAATGATCCGGCTGGGTCTGTGTTCTTTAATTTGCGCGTCGTCAGTAGATCACGCGTAGAACGGTCCACTCCCGTCTGTGCTTTTTTGGAATTGCGCGCTTGCGCTTTATTTGTGCTGTTCAGTAAATCTGGCCCTATGTTTTTAAATATTATATCTATTTCAAACTGTATTTATTTATTTATTTGACGGTAATTATTGTTCAGATGCTACTAAAATCTATATTGAGAAAATATGTGCTAAATATTGCTCGTTACTCTTTCCCCGGCATTAACAGAATTGTCCAGCTTTCTGTGCTTTCACTGTTATACGGTAGGGGGCACTATTACACAACTTCTGAAAGAGTCTCCGAGATCAAAACACAGACGAGAAAGGAGCAGAAATAGGCGATAAAAGTGTTGCTTATGCACGTTAGTCTTTGGGGGGAAAAAACAGGATTTCCTCAGCTTTTTGTAAATTTTTGCTGTGTTGATAATAAAAAAGGTGTTTTTTTGTGTGATTGTTTTAAAGCAGAGGCTCTTCTTTCTTTTGCAGATAGAGTTTATTATGTAACCAGAATATCAATAATAAACAATAAAAAACACCTTATGCATAATGCGTGACTCTTAATTAGAAAGAAGCCTGAAATACACCGGGACTCTTATTTTGAAATTACTATTGCCGGCTGCTCTTTTAAAAAGATGAGGGAGATAAAATATGCTCATCTGAAACGTATTACAATATAAGCATCATAACATTGTCATAATTCATCAACAAGCAATAAATGCACGGTATTCATTGATTGAGATCTGCGCTGAGACGGTTGCAATAGCGCTGCTCATATTTATTTAATTTAATTAAATACCATTTTAAGACATTTTATAACCTTAAATTTCAAACATCTGAAGGACCCGTGGGTTTTTTTAATCAATATTTTTAGTGGCAAATGTGAGCGACTCTTTCTCACGCGTCTTTCTGCATGCAGAAAAGCACACAAACAGGTGTACGCCTTCATACTTGAAAAGCAAACAGCTGCAAGTTGCTCAACAGTAGCAGCCACAGAAGAACCTAAAAAACACGAAAACCGAAACACTCAGGATTTAGTGTTCCTGTTATGTGGTATCCAGATGAGTTATCCAGAAGCTAAAAAGCCTTCGTTTGATCTATTTCTCACTCTAGATCTCACTCATAGAAATTTCATTCCTCTACAGAGCGTTTGAGCCCAAAAGTGAAATGTAGGTCTTATATTAACATCACCACGCTTTGGCTTTTATTACAGTGTGGAAACCTCGTGCGGGCTTCGACCGCAGTGATGCATAAAGTGTTTCACAGCAGGTTTGTCCTTATGATGCTGCTCTAGTTAGCATGTGCCGTTTCATTGTTGTAATACCGAAGCTTTGCAGTTCAGCTTCAAAGAGGCTATTTATTCTTATAGACAGACAAGAATGTAATTTGTTTGAGGGAAAACGTTACATGACATTATTTCTCGTAAATCTGTCATTGTAAAACATTCTTTGCCTTCTTCAATTTGTCTGTTCCTTTTTAGTGAATGTGCACTTTAAAAGTGTTATTCTTGCACTATATCTGATTGAATGATGTTAAAAACAGTCCTGAATTTTTTAAAGGGACAGTTCACCCAACTTTTTCATGCTGATGTGGTTTTGGACTTTCATTGTATGGAGAGTTTTTAGATGAAGGTTATACAGTTTATACCGGATATAAGTTAAACCGGTTTAGAATGACATGAGAGTGAGTAAATGGAAAGTTTTGTTCATTTTATAGGTAAACTATCACTTTAATTGTGTTGTTGCGCATTCACATCCGGATTGTGGTACTTTGTTATCCCATTGTCTCCATTTCTTCCTATCATTCCCATCAACTATCGCTGTAAATAATGGTGGCAAAATACGTAAAAAAAAAAAAGTAATTTAATAATAATTTTAATTTAAAAAAATTAAATAACAAAATAGAATTCTAAATAATAAAAATAAAAAATGGCAAAAAATAAGTTGTTAAAATGGTAATAATTATAATACTTAAAGTATAGGAAAATAATTTAAATATGCCCCCCATAATTCCCATCAACTACCAATATAAATAAAATGTAATAATAATTTAAATAAAATACAATTATAAAGAATAATACATAAAAAAATTGTAAATAATAAAATTTAATGGTAAAAAATTATTGTAATATTTAGAAGTGTTTATAAAATATAATTATCATTCCTATTAACCAGTATTTTTAAAATACTAATTTAATAATAATTGAAATAAAATACAATAATTAATAATACAATTAAATGTTAAGCAATAATTGTAATAATTAGAAGTGTGTAGAAAAATACAAAATATACCCATCATAACCCACCCATCAACTTTCACTACTTTATTATACTTATTCAAATTTACAATCATTTTAATAATAAGTGTGTTGAGAAATACAAAGTATTTCTGTACTTCTACAGGAAAGTTTAGTAGTATCACTTCCTTCATCTTCTCTCATTTACTCTCTCAGGTTTGCAGCGCTCGCCTTAGTGTCACCTAAACCCGACTCACCTGGTGAAGCGGACCTCGCAGATGGTGCACATGTAGGGCTTCTCTCCCGTGTGTGTCCGCATGTGCCGTGGCAGCTTTCCCGCTCCTTGAATCACCTTGTTGCAGATCGGGCACTGCTGTGACGCTTTGGGCTTCATCTTCCTCTCCTCCTCCAGCTGCCACGGAGGAAACAGTGTCCCGAGATGGGAGGCGGAAAGAAAACTCAGGTAGGACCGCAAGTCCGCTCCCTCTTTGATCGGGCCGAGAGCGGGGTCAGAGGTCATACCCAAACCTGGACTCATGAAGTCTTTGAGGAAGTCTCTGTGAAGGATTGGGTTTGTGGGTTCATCCTTTAACTCTTCTTTGATGACTTCTTTCTTGACCGCAAGGTCCAGAGGGCTGTTTTCCAGCGAAGCCGTGGAGAAAGGGTGTCGGGGCTTCAGAATCTGAGGGTATCCTGGGAATTCTGCAGCCCACATTGGAGGATAGAAGCCTGGGAGAAGGGGTGAGAATCCAGCTCCTCTTTCCAGGCCTGGCACTTTGGGATACAGTCCCTCTTGAAGTAAGGACTCTATGGAGAAATCCTTCAGCGCCCTGCCCTCTAGTCCCTCCGGCCCTCTGGGTTTCTCAGCATGTGGGCCATCCGGAGTGTCCAATGGGCGTCTTTGGGATTCTTGGCTGTCCGGGTTTGGTGCCTCTTGTTGCGAGCTGCATGGCGGGCTGTCCGCTCGCCTGTCCTCCCAAACTTTTCGTCCCTCTTGGTTTTCGGCCACGTCGCCTTGTGCAGACTTCTCACTGTTGTCGTCCTCAAATTCTCCATCTTTGGAGTCAGCCTCCTCCTCCATTTCCTCCTCTTCGTCCTCGTCTTCTTCGTCATCCCCCTCAAACTCCTCTCCTTCTGCAGGTCCCCCTCCTTCTCCCCCTCCCCCCGTGTCCATGATTTCCAGACACACGTTTATGATGCAGGGAATTTCCAGAAGCCTGGCGGCACTTAGGATCTCCTTGACGTTTGACACGGTCACAGTCAGCGTCGACGTGTACGCAAACTCCAGAATGGCCGTCAGCGATTCCGGCGCCACGAAGTCCAGCTCGTAGATGGCGTGCGTGTTGGGGTCCCGACTGGAGCCGGTGGCCACCGTGAAGAGTTTTTTGAAGTACTGGCTGCAGGCAGCCAGAACGGAGCGATGGGTGCGGTACTCCTGGTCCCTGACGACTAAGATGACGTCGCAAAGCAGACCGTCCCGCCGCTGCTCGTTAAGACTGCACAGGACATCGTTGCTGTGGTTCGGGAAGGGGATTCCGATCAGGTCCTCGTCTGTATGTGCCATCTTCTCCGGGGAATCTGTGTACAGGTAAAAAGTGAAATTGGTCAGAGCTGCAGTTTATCCTGTCGTGCATTAAAACAGGGCTGGGTGCTAATCTATATATGGATGTTTTTTTTTTTTTTTTTAAGATTTATTTTTGCACATTATGACGATAGTTAGTTGAAGTTGAAGAGGGAGAGAGAGAGGGATGGGATTGGGAAAGGTCCACGAGTTGGGATTCGAACTCGGGACGCCCAAAGCACAACTGTGCTACATAAAAGAGGAGTGTCGAGCGTTCAGGCTTACGGTTTCAGTAATTCAAATCCCCAATAATAGCTTTTTTGTTAAAGAACACTATCCGGTGTTTTACTTAAACTTTGCAATCTGGCAACCATGTGCACACAAGCTCTCGCTAGCGTTTCTCAAATGACAACAATCGTTGTGATTTTATAATTTTGAGCAAAATAATCAGGATTGTCAATGCAGCATGACGAAAACTAGACTAAAATGCTCAGGGCTCAGCATTTAGTCGATAAAACTTGACTAAACAAAAACAAGATTGACTCAATATGATAAAAACTACAAAGCACATTTGAAACAGGACTAAGACTGAGACTAAATAAAAAAATTGCTGACAAAATGAACACTAGTCTTCAGGTAGCTCTTTAATACAAACCACCAAAATAATAGTTCTTGACGAATTTGACAAATATATTACACTGAATGTACACTAAAAAACTGGTGTAGGATTTACTTTGAACCATTTTTCACTCTGAAATTGCTAGTAAATTATATACAGTATAATTACAAAGAAACTGCAAGTGACACTTTGAATTTAACGTGAAATTTGAAGTAGAAAGAAGTAGTATTTTCTTGTATAATGTAATCCAATAAAACTTTATTTACAACTTAGAAAAATCTGTTCTTGAAGTATTATGATGATTTAGGGACAACCAAGATATTTTTTCATCCATACTTTAATTTATACCATAAATTCTGTCACCTTATTTGACAAAAAATAAAAATGCAATGTTTTGTTGTAAATTTAATTAGATTTTAACTAGATTACATTTTAAAAGATTAAATTCATTTAATTAGACACCATTTTTGATTATACATTTGTGTTAAATAAAAAATAAAAAAAACAGAATCCAGAAGAAAATAAAATGGAAAACACATAATTTTGGGGGAAAATGAAACATTTCATTCTAAATCAAAAGATAGTTTACTTGTAACAAACATTAAACACGTGGAATGCATTTCCTTCCATGTTAATGGTATAAAATGATGAATATTGGTATCAAATGTCATGGGAATAATAAAAAATAAATATATAAAAATAATATATTTGGCCATATCGCCTAGACCCACATTAAAATATCATTAGCTAAAGCTGCTTGTTTTTGTTAAAGTGTGTGCTTGAACTTTGCGGTTAAAGAGGATGCGTCACATCATCAGATAATTAATTAGCTCCCGTAGAGCATGCAAGGAGCAAATCTCTGTTTCTGTTTCTGTCTGATTGCGATCAAACAGCAGCTCCACTGGCTTCTGCTTTTCATGACATATATTGATAGCAGTGGCCATTTTGTTGTGTGGGCCTCGACAGATAGCGAAATAAATCAGATTGTTTGCATTGTGAGAAAAGCTGACACTTTATCTTTATCACGTTCGGAAAGAAAAGAAGACAACACAGGAAGGTAAAAGGGGTCAGGCTCTAGTTTCTGCTTTCCACGGGAAAAAAAATCAGGGCAAAGTGTCAGGGCATGAGTAAACGTAACCCACCGGCCTCCAGTTACTTTTAATTCATTAGGCATGCAATGTTAAATACTTTTTTTCTTATTCTCAGTCAAGTCTAGTGCACTCAAGTCTACTGTACACAGCGTCCAACAATAATAAAGAATTTGCAAAGCTGTATTTTTCGGACAGCGGATCTCCGTGCAGATGCTCTTAAACTACAGGCCTACATGAATGGAGCCCGAATTGTACCTGCGGATTCCCTGAAATGTTTACAGTGACTTTTTAAGAGGCGTTTTGGCAGCATTGTCCTTCATTCATGGCTATGAATAGAGTTTAATCTCAGTGTGTCTCGTCCCCGTGGTCACTGCAGGCATGTGGATGGATGCTTTCATACGTCCCGCCACCACCGAAAGCTGTCGACTGGCGTTCAGTGGGCCAAAAACGGCCTCTGAGCCAAAGTAAATGAGCTACTAGTGTTTTCGGGATTTTTCTTGTACATTGTCTGTCTTTATTCTCTATAATATTGAGCCCAGCACTTACCAATCAGGGTTTGAATGTCCCTTTTGCTGTTGCTAGGAGACAGATGCTATAATTACCGTTTGAACATATAGTCACCGAATGTATCTTTTAAATTGAGATCCTTGTGTTCTAAACAATGTGACCCTTCAGGTAAATTTACATATAGATACAACATTGGACTGTATGAACCAACATGAAATGCAAATATGAACACCTATTATAGATCTCACATACATAATATGCCTTGAAATGCTTTATAATTGATTGGTTTGTTCTTTGCTAATTGAGTATAAATAACATTTTATTCTTTTGATGATTTTAAAGGGTTAGTCCACCCCAAAAAATTTACTTTTGCTCTGAAAACAAAAGAAGATATTTTGAAGAATGTTGGTAACCAGACAGTTGACGGCATCCATTGACTTCCATTGTTTGTTTGTTTTCCTACTATGGAAGTCAATGGGTGCCGTCAACTGTCTGGCTACCAACATCCTTCAAAATATCTTATTTTGTTTTCAACAGAAGAAAATAACTCTCATACTGGTTTGGAACAACTTGAGGATGAGTAAGTGATGACACAAATGCAAACTATCCCTTTAACCACACGTGTATAATAACGCAAACACTTTAATAGGTTTAATTGCAGAAAGAAAGGAAAAAGAGAGACAGAGGAAGAGGGAAGGATGAGCTCTCATGTCCCCAGAAGTTCCCTGACAGGTTGGGCAAAACTTGAGAAAAAAAAAAAAAAACTGTGCCCCACCCTGGAAAAATCCAGCCAAGTTAAATAGGCGTTCAGAGCTAAAAACAACAGTGAAAAAAGAAGGAAGAGACACACAGTGAGGTCTCCCACCCACCCTGGGAGCACATGCGTTTCTCGTCTCCTCTTTTCTCAGTCCGGCCCTCCACACCTCCTCACTCGCTTCCCATAATTATAGTGTGCGTGTTTGAGGGCCGACTGGCCCCTCCACACGTGCTTAACACTGACTAACTCCTTCAAACCTTGGCAATTTACTCCTCCGTGTGTGTCAAACGCGTATGACTAGCTACATGCAGACACACCACAGACTTCTGCTAGTTGAGTATAAAGCTAACTACTAATACTGCAGATTAAAGCAACACTAGGTAACTTTTGGCTCTCTAGCGGTTAACAAACAGAACTGCATGCGTCTTGCGGAAGAACAGTGTAGCCGGAGCTACTTCTCTCTGTTTATGTCTATGGCAAGTCATGGGGCTACTCCGCAGCAGAGCCGACCTGAACCCGACTAAAATAGTCTGAATATAAACACTTATTATGATTCAGGATAAGACAAAAACACGGTTTGGAAAATGGATTCATGATGTACTCACTCATTATATACATTTTTGTGTATACATAGTGTTGCTTTAACCATATAGGGTACAACAGGGTTAAAGACACTTTTAATTTTATTTTCCTCTAAACCACTAGATGGCACTTTCCAAAACACGTGGAAATTTGGCTGATCCTTGACGCGCAGTTGATTCTGATCTAATATTTTTTTAAAATATGATTTAAGTAGCAGATGAGAATCACTAAAATGATTGAATATATTTTGAGACAAAGATGGTCTGTTCAAGGTAATTAAAGCAACAGTTTTTTAACAAAATGAATATGTAAAAGGGGTAAAAGGCACAATAATTAACATGATAAATATCTTTTTTTTGACATTGTCAGATTCAGATGGTAAAAAGGATGTATTATTAAGTTGGGTGTCCATCTTAGAGATCTAAAAGAGTCCACCATATTTATAATGAAACCATCATATTTAAATTTCAATCAAGTTATCATATTTGTTGTTACTACTATAAAGCTGTATTAAATTATTATGGGATCTCATTCAATGCTTTCAGAATCTTTACTCATTTTGTTTGTGTTTTTAAAATATTTTTTTATATTAATATTTTTTATATTTATTGAACAAATTTTTTTATTTATCAAAATAAACAGAAAATAGTTGTGATTGTTTGCTGAATAACAGCACTTTACTCTGTGTGACAATACAAAGTATTTTTGCTGTTGTGTTAATAGAAAAAACATTAAAGTAATGTGTAATTTTTAAATTTTTAGAGAAGTTTCTTATTTCTCCATTAAGCCTATATGATAAATAGTCTATAATAAATCATTTGCTAAAGTGAACAAGTATTGACTTAGACATTATTCAAACATATAATTTTAGCTAAAGTATTTGTATAAATAATGTGTGCCTTTTGCCCCATGCTGCCCCCCTCGCCATCTTTAAACAAAATAAAACGTTTAGGGTTTATTTTCACACAAAATCGGTTGCTCTATAAATATTCAATACAAACGTATATATTTTTTCTGCAATCAAACCGTATGGGAGTAGTGAAAAACACATTTTTCTTAAGGCGTACCTTTCTATCTTTTTTATCATTCGTCGTCTTGGGAACTTTTGTCTGAAACTTTTCTGTTGTTTTCAACACTGACTGTACCCTTAAATGTAATCTTTTGAGTTTTTTATCTTTGCACATTGAGTATGTTTATTAAGCCGTTGTCCTTGTAGGTTCCCACCATGTTGGCTGACCCACACACACACACCTCAGCGATAGATGCTATCTGAAATCCTGTCGAAACTGTTGATGTGGCACTGCTAGGAAAGAGCATGCTTTAGATTGATATCAGCAACCGGACCGCAGCTCAGTCTGTCCACCTCCAGACAGACAGAACATCCACATCTGCACTTTTTCTTTGATAATGATTTGATCATTTGTACTCGGTTGGAGTGTAGTAGGATTATTCTGTAGCCTGTATGCCTCTGTGGTGTGCTTGTGATGTTTGTAGTGATAAGGAAAGAAGACGTCATTTTCCACGCTATTGTAATGTTCCCATGCTGATGACAACCAATTTCATTATCATTTCAGTAAATTCCATTTGTTTGACTGCTAATATAGTGTAACCTAAGAAAACATATTCAATTGTTTTAAATAATTAGCATATAGTACATTTTTTTCTGATTTTAAACTGATTTTTTTTTTTTTTTTAAGCATTTCTGAGGCCTCTTAACAATTTTAAATGATGTATTTATTTTATTTATAATAATAATTATTATATTTTCTTATCAGCTGCATTTTGTTGTATGCCCTGCTTGAGGTTAAATGTTCAAAGATCATGTGAGGATCTGAAAACAATGTTAAGCATTTGTTCTCAATCTACTCAGTTTGTGGAAAGAGGTGAAGAACGTCTCATAAAATACCCTCACACAGCCTGATAAAATACCACACACTCATTTCAGCACAGAGAAGTGCTTGTCATTTGAAAAAGATGCATGCGTGTGGACCAGTGTTTCCTGCACCGCTATTCAGGAGCAGCATTGCAAAAAAAAAATCTAGATGTGTTTCTTTGATATTGCGTCGTTGTCCTTGCTCTGTTAGCTTGCGGAAATGAACATTTGCAATGAGCACGTTTCAGTGCTGCTCGATTCACACAATCATCCGTTTTAATGAATCGGCTAAACCTATTAGTGAATCCGTGTGAATTGAGCAGTTTTTAGTCTAAAAATGCTCTTTTTATAATGTCAGTAAAACCAGTGTAGAAATGAATGCATGCAGTGTGATTTACGCATGATCAATAATAAACTTGTTTGCAGATATTTCCTATTTTCACCTTTGCATGTTCATGTATTACTAGTTCTGAGTTCAACATCAATCACAATGTGTCATATCTCAAAGCATAAATGACACTGTGAGTAAAAACCCAAACTACCCCCTCAGTTCTTTGATCGTTGAAAATAACACACCTATGTTTGATGTTTGAACTAAATGCATAAGCACACGCAGGCGAGCACAAGCTTTGATGATTGTCTTAACTGGGACAAAGACTGTGTCTTCAAAATTAATAGTGATTATTCGTCGTTTTAAAACACAACTTGGGGGGTTTAAATGCATGCATTCGGTGCACGACGGCTGCCTCGTCTAACTTTGTGATGCAAAGATGACCAACTCTTGATATGGTAAAGTTACAACATCTCCTCCAAAAGTTAAAACAGTTCACATTTGTGAGAGATATTTCATCATGGCCTCTTTAGGGAGGCAGGGCTGGAGTCTAAGACAGGAGCGAGCGCGTGTCATGGTGCTCAGACTCACGGACACTCAGACTGCTGGTAAATTGGCTAAATCCAGCCGTGGGTTCGTGGGTCCTGAGGGAGATCATTTAGGGGCCTCACCTGCAGGGGCACCTGTAGGTTTTAGTCTATTAGCGCTTCGCTGAGACTCACGGCCCTGTTTACAGACAGAGCTGCCTTCCTCCCTCCCGTGTGCTCTAGCCACGGCACGGCGATCGCCCAATAGAAGGCTGTGGATTTGAATACGCTTCCTCTCGGTCCTGTAGTGATTTGCATGTAGTACACAGCAAACGGTTTAATGGTGGTTTGGTTACTGTGACCCTGATTTACGTTTCAGACATTTGCATGTTTTGACAGTCCTGAATAATTACTTTTTGTGGTTCTGGAATTCAATTTTGACATTTGCATTAAATAGTAACAGAAGTTTTGAGTTGGAGCCGCTGAGAAATGCTGGCAATAGTTTTGTTAATTGGTAGCTGAAGTGACATGTCAAGAAGTTGTCGGGCAAAAAAACGATTTCATGCCAGATTTTTTTATATTCTTCGTAATTTTTCTATATCGTCATGGTATATGACATCAATACAATAATGTCACCTTTATTCATATAGCACTTTATAGGATACAGATGGTTTCAAAGCAGCTTATATATATATATATATATGCATGCGTTATATTATACAAACACTACCGAAAATGTCTTTCAAAACATCTCTCACCACTGCATTTATTTAAAATTATACAAAAATGCAGTAAAAATCTATAAAAAAAATTCTGGTTCCTTTTAAATACATCAATTTATTCAATGAATTCAACTTTTTTTTTATATTTTAAAAAAAAAATGTTTATATAAAAACATTAATAGTCAAAAGTTAGGAATAATTAAGAATTTGTTAATGTTTATTTTAAAGAAGTCTCTTATGCTCACCAAGGTAATATTGTTTCTATTCTAATATATTTTAAAATGTAATTTATTCCAGTCATAGCGAAGCTTAATGAATTATATATATATACACACACACACACACACATATCCATTTCATAGAAAACATTTTTTCTCTAAAATCCATGTGCATATCAGTTGTCAACTTGTTCAACAAAGTTCAAGAAAACATAATAAAGTGTGGCGTGAAGGTTTGGCCTCGTTTCTTTTGGCCCTCTCTGAGTTCGTTTAACGTTCCGTTTAACATTCTGCTTTTCAGCCGTAGACTGATTCACCCGCCAACAGATGAGAACACACATAAACGACACTTTAAGAGACTTAAGATTACACACAGTGATTGTGTAATGTCTGCTGTAATTCGTCTGTTTGCTAAATATATGAAGCAAGACCATACAGACACCTGCATCACACACTTCACCTGCTACAAACAGTAATTTACACTGTTTTTAATCTGCGTTCAGCCCTCTTCAAACACACACACACACACACACACACACCATCTTTATGACACCCTTTCAATACCTTCATACAAGGATATTCACTTGACTGTCTAAACTTTAGTAATTGTAATGACATTTTGTTTTGCGTTTGTGTAAAAAGTATATAAAGCTCAGATGTTTTTTTTTATTGGATGATAATGTTAAAAAACAAATCGATTTACAGTCTGACATTATCGAATCTGATCTGGGCCACTTTTGGATGGAAAAAAATCTGATACATATCTGATTTTTGCATTGTGATGTCAGTTTTTTCCAACCCCAAATTTTTCATATTTGATTCAGCCTTCGCATAAATTGCGTTTTATATATTATATTATATTATATTATATTATATTATATTATATTATATTATATTATATTATATTATATTATATTATTATATTATATTATATTATATGAATTATATATAAAAGGTATATACATTTAATAAATTTTTTTACACTTATTTTAAGCAATAATAGTCGCAGTGTAAATGTTTAGCTTAATATATATTTAAGCCAAAATTGATAATTACATATAAAAATGTGATTTGGTACATTACCCGCAAAAGTTTGGAAACATTATGGTTTTTGAATGAAGTCTCTTCTGCTCACCAAGGCTGCATTTATTTTTTCAAAAATACAGTAAAAACTCTAATATTGTGAAATATTATTACCATTTAAAATAACAGTTTTCTATTGTATTATATTATAAAATGTATTTTTTTTTCCTGTGATCAAAGCTGAATTTTCAGCATCATTACTCCTGTCTTCAGTGTCACATGATTTTATTTTTTTTGTGGAAATCATGATGCATTGCCATTCAAAAGTTTGGGTTAAGTAAAAAAGAAAATAAATGAATACTTTTATTCAGCAATGGCACATTAAATAAATAACTGAAAATAAATGCTGTTATTTTGAACTTTCTATTAATCAAAGAACCCTGAAAAAAATCATATTTTCTTAAAAATATGAAGCAGCACAACTGTTTTCAACATTGATAATAATCATAAATGTTTCCTGAGCACAAATCCTCATATCAGAATGATTTCTGAAGGATCATGTGACACTGAAGACTGGAGTAATGATGCTGAAAATACAGCTTTGACAATTATTTAAATTGTAATAATATTTAACAGTATTACTGTTTTTACTGTATTTTGATCAGCCTTGGTGAGATTAAGAGACTACGTTCAAAAACATTAAAACCGTTATGTTCTTAAACTTTTGCCAGTACTGCATATTTAATGATGATATGAAAGTAGTTTGTAACAATGAACATGATTACACATGTGGGTCGATCAGTGGGCCACATTTAAAAGATCATGAGAAATGAGTGCACTTTGTCTTACAGTGTGAACAAAGTAAAAGACGTTTTAACCTGTTGTGATCACTGAGGACTTTGCCATGCTGCTGTCACACACATCAGAGTCAGCGGTGTCTGGTGTTATTGTCGATATGCTGTGTCATTACTTGTTTGTGTTAGTTTGCATTTACAGCGGGGCCAAAACTCCACAACGCTCATTTTCTGGAGACGACATCTAAAGAATGGCCCAAACAATTACGTGAGTCATCAAATGACTGCCTACAGACATGCTGTTCTATACCTGAGACGCACACAAACATCCCGACAGACACGTACAAACAAACATAAACAGCTTGTACGAACGCACATGTCAAATATTGTGCGCGTTCTGACTCAAACACACACTGAGACAGACTTTACCACATGCACAACTCTTGAAATCAGGTTAGCAGTAATGCACTCACCCGTGCAGATCCTCAGGTGTGTCTAAGTCTATGTGTGATTTTTATTCCAGGGCTAAGTGTCGTCTCAGATCCGAGCCGGTCTCATCTCCGTCTCTGAGGGACGCAAAGACGTCTGTCCATCCTGTCTGCTTGAGCGTCTCCTCTCCATTCACAAAAAAGCACAGACGAGCATCCAACTACAAGCCCAAAACAACGGCACACGCGGACAGACTGAGAGGTTTGTGTGGACGCTGACAGGAAGGAGGAGAGAGAGAGAGAGAGAAAGAGAGAGAGGGAAAGAGAAAGAGAGAGAGAGGAGGTGGATCTACTCTAGAGCGGCGATGTAGTTTTTATAGCTGGGTGGGAAGCTCAGGATAATAATACCCATCCTCCTCCACAACACAGTTTAAGCTCAGTATGTAATAAAGCCCATGGTGCACAAACCCTCTGATTTGGGGTCAGACAAAATGAATTTTTAGTTTTATTCGTGAAGGATTTGCAACTCGAACTTGGGCACAAATGAAGGAAGAGAGGGAGAAAAGTACCAGTTCTATATATGCATGTGCGCCGACTTCAGAAGATGAATTAGACGAAGGTAGAAGACCTGAAGTTCACAATAGCAAACTTCTTGCTTACTACTCAGTAAATACTGGACAACATGCATTGTATGTGGCCTTTTATTTTATTTCTTTTAAAATGTATTGTCGCATGACCTAAATGGATTTGATTCGGCTAGTGGCGTCCAGCTGTAGTCTTAGATCATATAATGAGTCCCGAAAGAGATAATTAACGTTTAATTTTCACAGGAAATATATATGTATAGAATACATACTATACAACATTTGCCAAAATGTAGTATACACCCAGAGCGCAATGCATTGGGGGATAGAGTATCTGAAGCATTGAGCTCTGGTTGTATTCTGCACATTTTGGCAAATGTAGTATGTATTATATACATGCAGGAAAAATTACTAACACTGCACCTATTGTCTAAAACTAAAACCATAAACACATTTCATTTATTTTTAAATAAAATATTTGAAAAAAGCCAATGCAACATTTCTTATTTTAGTTTAAGTTAAGAACTAAAATACCTATAACTAAATAAACTTCAACTAAAATCTACAACTAAAACCTAATAAATAAATGTTTAAAAAAAAAGACAAATGAAAATATAATTGTATGCCAGTGATACTGCTGTGCACAAGCATAACAGCCATATAATGCAGCAAAAGGAAGAGTAGTATGCTAGTTTTCTGTTTCTGCAAACTTTGGCATTGTTTCCTATGTGGTGCACAGGTCAGATTTGCTGCTCATATTTTGCTTGTGTGTGAGTTTAATTAAATGACACTTAATATAATGGCAGAATTGAGACGTTACGACTCTCTAGTTAATTAGAAGTTGGTTGTTTTATGCGTGCGGTTTGACCCATATTGCAGCTCAGACTGTGTTCTCCTCAACAGGGCTGTTCAATTTCCCTTCGCTGAAACTGAAACCAGAGGCAGACGGCTAATCAGTTAGTTAACGTGTAAACTTATACTCACAGTTGTGTGAAGAGTACATTTATTCATCCAACCAGTTTTACTGTAATGTGGTAAAGGGCAAATATTACTATTTAGTGTGGTTTTCTACATCTGTAGCAGATATACTATATATTATATTATATTAATTATATATATCCAAAATAAAAGTTTGTGTTTAAATAATATATGTGTGTTTACTGTGTATAATTATTATGTATGTATAAATACACAGACATGCATGCAAATATTTAAGAAAAAATGTGTTTTTATAAAAAAGTTATATATATATATATATATATATTATATACATTTTCTTTTATATATATATATATATATATATATATATATATATATATATATATATATATATATATATATATTACATGCATGCATACATCATTTTTAATATATTGAATAGTTTAATAATATAAATATTATATACTTTTATTTATATATATATATATATAACGCAGCACGTAATATTAGTGGTGGGCCGTTAACGTGCTGCGTTAACGCGAGACTCTTATCGGGCGATTAAAAAAAATATGGCCGTTAATCTATTCTCAAAGTTGGGTTGGGAGCTGGGTCTATACTACACAAGCTATGATGACTTTCACCTTGATATTTTAGCGCGGATGTACACCTAGCCGAATTGCACTGTAGGGGGCGAGAGAACGAGTCTTCGAACCTGTGTGTATGCCTACTAGTGTTGTCAAAAATATCCATATTTCGCTATGTATCGATACTGAAATATCTGAAACGATACAATACTCATTTCGTACAGTATGGATATCAGCTGCGCTCTCCTCTCCGACCGACAGCGAGTGACACGCACCCGCCTCCTCTCACTCAGTCCGGTTAATCCTCTGAACATTGTGAACGCGTGTTCTGCTGGACTTTTGTTAGTATTGGTGTGACCGGTCTGAATTTCGCTCGGGGTTGCACATAACGTTAATTCTACTAATTCCCGCAGATTTCGCGCTCGCATCTGAAGCGCACACACACACACACACACACACACATACCGTAATAAAGCCGCCTCTGACATACAAGTGCAAAAATGAGCTCCTTTTTCCAGCTTATTAATGGTCAAATACACTCAAAAATGTCTCAATGCCCATCTTGGTGAGTTTTAACGTAAACACAGTCGTAACCAGCTCACAGAAACAGTGCTTGGATATGCGTGCGTCAGGTCTTAAAGGGACAGAAGTTATTTATTACTCAAACTACAAAAAGACAAACGATCACTTACGAGCACACATATCCTGAATGCCTTCCGCAGAATTCAAATGAGCCATTTTAATCTAGATTAAAAAAATGTATCTATGCCCATCACTAATATATATATATATATATATATATATATATATATATATATATATATATACATATATATATATATATATATATATATATATATATATATATATATATATATATATATATATATATATATATATATATATATATATATATATATATATATATATATATATATATATATATATACATATATATATATATATATATATATACATATATATATACATACACATATATACATACACATATATACATACACATATATACACATATATATACACATACACATATATATACATATATATACACATACACATATATATACATACATACATGCATACTTTATATAAATAATTTTCATATTATTTATGTAAATAATTTTAATATATATTAGTAATGTACTTATTTTATATATAATCTATATTTTAATATACATTTTCTATATATACATATATAAAATGTATGTTAAACTATATTATATATTAAAAATTATAAAGACAATATACAATACTAAAATAAATAAATAAATAAAATAAAAATATATATATATAAAATATTATTTATATAAAGAAAATGTATATTATTACAAATATTTATAATATATTATAAATAATTGTATCAATCATATTTTATTAAGTAGTGTAGTTAAATGTGTGAAATAGTAATAAAAGCTTCTTTTTTTTAATAAAAGCTCATAATTAAAGCTCAATTATAGTAATTTTGTCTAGGTAAAACAAAATATTTCTATATGCTTAAAAAGAACAAGAAGGATGCAATTAAAGGGGAAAAAAATCAAGTGCAGTACTTTCTGTGTCACAAAACATTTTCCCAGCTTTCAGCTGATTCTGTGATTCTTCTGAAAGCTTTAGATTATTAGACACACTCCTGGGTATGCAAAAGTGTGTATACATCATGTATTTATCCTTCTATTGAATGTTTATCATCTTCTGTTTTTAAAGCTGGATAGTGAGTGTATTATATGAGATTGACAGAAGATGGACAATGTTTCTTTAGTTTATATTGGTATTTTAATGCAATGTCAATGAGATCTCATTTATTTGATAACGTAATCTCTCTTGTCAAAGATAATAGTAAAAATCTCTGTTGTTCAGTATAAATAGAACTCAAGCTAAACTCAATGTGAAATTCTGATATGTACAATATGTGGGAGAGACACACAGAGTTACTTTGTCAGAAATGGAGAGAGGGAGTGTGTTTCCTTCAAATCTATTGTTTCAAAAGCCATAAAACTATTACAGACTCTCTAGTTTGTGTTTTTTGGCACGGTGACATTTTCCCGCCGTGTCTGTCTCTGTAAATCATGACTCGACGCTTTAACACGGACAGGATTTCCTAAATGACATCAAGAATCCACCTAGTTATGTAATTTATGACAGATTCATCATGATCTGCTTTTTAACAAGCACAGTTTATACCAAAGCTAGTGTGAAAGATGATTTAGATGGACTTCTTTATACTGCTGAGAACGTGACGAATGCAAGATGTGAACATTTAAGAGATGGACAAATGGGTTAGGGAGATGTGTGTCTAGCATTTTGTTACAACACACACACACACAACATTATTTGAAGGTTTTCTCAGTTAGTTGTCATAGAAACCTCAGACAGGTGATTCTATATGTCTCTTAAAACAGATTCCTGTTATTAGACAGTGTTTTATACTCTCAGAAAAAGTACTTTTATCATGCGTTATGATTTTCAAAATGTGTCAAGCACAATTCATAACACAACACAAACACCTGTTGCTTTCTCAGTGTTGTCACAAGTTGCTTTCACAATGCAAAATACTTTATATACGCATAAAAAAATAAATGTTCTTCAGTGGTTCAGCAAAGAACTCCCTTTTAAAGAACCATTTTTGGACATTAATAAAGTCTAAAGTCATAGGTTATTTTGCACATTGGTGGTTTTCTAAAGAAGTACAAAATAAAAGTTCCCCTTTTTTACCTTAAAGTAATTTAAAGTAATTTGTGACAACACTGAGAAAGCAACAGGGGCTTGTGTTGTGTTATGAACTGTGATTGACACATCATAATGCAATGACGCATTGGTAACACTTTGTTTTCTTGTGTTCTGCCACCCTCTGGAAAAGAATCAGTGTAATTTTAGTATAATTGAGATATTATTATTGGGTATTATTAATAAAATGAATAAAAACTATAGACAACAATTTTCTAAAACTTTAAAATTCTAAAACTTTCTAAAAAAGAAAATGACTGATTATTATTGAAATATTCTTTTTCTTTTTAATTTTAAAGTTTTAGAAATGTTTTGTCTATAGTTTTTATTCATTTATATTTAAGTTTTCCTTATTTTAGTACATCATGTTAAAGTACATGAAAATGAGAAGCATTTTTTTTGGCAACTAGCTGAAATAAAATAAAATAATATAACCGCTAACATTTATTTATTTTAAGTTTTGTTTAAAGGATTAATTCGCTTAAAAATGAACATTTCCTGATATTTTACTCACCCCCATCTCATCCAAGATGTTCATGTCTTTCTTTCTTCAGTCGAAAAGAAATTAAGTTTTTTTTGAGGAAAACATTCCAGGATTTTTCTCCCCATCATAGACTCCCACAGCAACCAAAATGTTGAAGGTCCAAATCAGTGCAGTTTCAAAGGAAGGGCTTCAGAGGCTCTGCACGACCCCAGACGAGGAATAGGGTCTTATCTAGCGAAATGATCGGTAATTTTCACACAAAAAAATTACAAATGAATATACTTTTTAACCTAATTTGCTCATCTTGCGCTGCTCTGCGACATGCCAATGATTGCACAATCATGTCAGAAATATGTAGGCAGAAGTGCCGCCCCCGTGTTTACAAAGTGCACATACGAAGACGAATACAAATGCCCTCTTGCAAAAAAAAGGAAAACAACGATGCCGGACAATTTTGAAGTTGAAGATGGAGTGTTTTTTGGTAAAGGGCGTTTGTATTAGTCCTCGCACGTTCACTTGGGGCGGTACTTATGCCTACGTCCAGCGTGACCTTTCTGACGTTAATTTGATTTTTTTTTTTAATGACCGATGGTTTGGCTAGATAAGACCCTATTCCTCGTCTGGGGTCGTGCAGAGCCTCTGAAGCCCTTCCTTTAAAACTGCATTGATTTGGACCTTCAACATTTTGGTTGCCATTGAAGTCTATGATGGGGAGAAAAATCCTGGATTGTTTTCCTCAAAAAACTTCATTTCTTTTCGACTGAAGAAAGACATGAACATCTTGGATGAGATGGGGAAGAGAAAAATATTAAGAAATGTTCATTTTGAAGTGAACTAAGCACTTCAGCGCTTGGAAGATGAATGTGTATTTAAACTGTGTCATTTATGTAGTAGAAATGTGAAATTATTTTTGAATTTGGTGCCTTCTAGACTGAGAAAAGACAGAACATTTATTTTTGTCTCATATGGATGAAAGACAACAACTCCCAGAATGCACTTGCTTCGCTGCTCTACGAGGCCACTCCCAAAGCCACGGCAACTGGTTATCACTTGCTCACCGCAGCACCGCCCCACCGTCGTTTTAATATTCATCGTAATAAAATAATTTTGTTCAGTTAGAGAACAGACACTACATTTTAAAACTGAACGTGTCTTTTCAATAAAGTGTGAGTGAGCCGAACTAAAGTCACGTCACAGACGCAGCAGGAGTCAGATTTCATTCCTCACGAGAGAGAAGAGCTGAGCAGAGCTGAGGTAATCGCGGCATCATTCTCAGTGCGTGTCCAGTCTGGTGCGTTTTCAGATCATGCCTATGGAAGCTTAACTTTCATAGGAATTCATTGAAAAGTTGAAACACTCACTTTGCTTTGCACCGCTCCGTTAATAATGCCAGAGCCGAGCAGCCGTACACATTTACATTCTGTGAGTGAGATCCCACCCCTACAGGCGAGTTGAAAACACGTGGAACAGCTCCTTCTACTGGCTGTAGTCTCTAGCCTCTCGCCTAAAATTCCTCCAATGACGCAAAATGATGATATTTGCGTCATCGGAGGCTTTTTTCCAGACATAAAATACATAAATCTCTCGTCTCAGGGGTACATGGGGGGAGTACGATAATTCGATTATACTGCCGGGTTTCTACTGATACAAAGTTTAACAAAGCTAATCGCTGAAGTAACCCTTTAAGGTTTTAGGTTTAAGCCTGTTTAGCATGATGAGGGTTTAGGTACCAGAACATTGGTGGTTTTCTAAAGAACTACAAAATAAAAAAAATACATTTAGTTTGAAAAGCAATTTGTGACAACACTAAGAATGCAACAGGTATCTTGTCCTTGACACATTTTGAAAATCATAACACAATGACCCATTAAAACGAACTTGCATTGCTTACACTTGTTTCTTTATTGGCCTCATTGGTTCCATGAAGAACATCCACGGAACCTTTTAGTTGCAAAAAAGTTCTTCACACTAAGAAAAAGGTTCTTTTAAGAACTGATGACTGAAAGGTTCTTTGGGTAACCAAATACGGTTCTTCTATGACATTTTGTTTTTGTCTTTTTTTTTTTACATCTCTATAGCTTTTATACATTTTTATTTAAGTTTTTGTTTTTTTACTACATAATGTTAAACTAAGTGAAAATGAGACGTTTTTTTGTTTCGGTTAACTTTTATTCCAAGTGACAAATCTTTTTAGTTTGAACTATAATCACCCTGTTTAGCATCAGATTTCTCAGATGTCTTGCATCAGAATGCACTGAGAACTAAAGTGTAACTGTGTTTACAGCAGTCAGACGAAGACGAGACACATTCAGAAGCACGGCTGACATCCGTCTCACACAAACCCTTGTGTTCGGTGACCCCGTGATGCCTCATTTCAGGTAAGGTCTTTCTTTTCTTTCTTTCTAGTTTGCTAGTCAAGCATTTATATTGCTGTTGCTCATGTGTTTAATGCATAAATTCATCAGTTTTATATCCCTAAGCCTTTGGATTTACAATTTGGGACGGTGTGCACAGATGTATTGTGGGAGTGGGGGCTTTGGCGTTCAAGGGTGTGGCCTTGTGGGAAAAATTTGTCATCTCTGCCCACTTACAGACAAACCCACCAACTAGGGTGGGAAACAGTCGTCCAAGGACATACACACGCACACACACACACACACACACACAAACATACACACACATACACACACATACACACACACACACACACACACACCCACACACACCCACACATACAGAGAGCCCAAAATATGCAACAAGGTCATCTGTGAACCCCTCCACACATCAGCTCCTGTTTTTACTGGACGTGTTGTGTCTTTTGGTCGGCTTCATCTGCGTTATCTGGTATCACACACACATATACACACACACACACACACACACACACACACACACACACACACACACACACACACACTTAGAAAACAGAGAAACAGTGATCATTTTTGGAAATACTGCTGATAAGAGTTTTTATCTGGGTTTTTGTCTTGGTCAGGCTTGTGAGTCTGTGTGGGTGTGAATTACATATCGATAATGATTTAAGGTTTAATTGCTTTATCATTTCTCAAAGCATGATGGGAAATATAGCTTCATTGTGCAAGCCTATCGAAATGCATTTGGCTGACGCGTTTTGCTCTTGTATTGAAGGTATGATTTGTATTAGTTCATGCATTCATAGGCATTGCTAACGTCACGCTCTGCTGTTTAAGCTACAGGAATTACACATTATCATGATTGAAACCAATTAACTTTATCAATTGTTCTGTAATTGACACGCCTTCAATCCAGAAAGTTGCGGCTTAAAGGAAACCAGAGTATCCTGTTGGCATTGTGCTGGTGTTCATATGTGAATCCGTTCATTGCGACATACTTGAAGGCCGACACTTGAGCGCTCAAGCTCAAATGAACCGAAATGTACATCCCGTAATATGCTGTTAATCAAACTAATCATGCATGTAAAACACAGATCTCACACGTGTTTGCGACAGATGGAGTGTGTGAGGGTGTGTGTTTTGTGTTTTTTGAGATGCTCCTTCTGAAAGGACATTTTTGTGGAGGATTGTGAGGAGGAGGCTGGCCCGTGTGTGTGTGTGTGTGTGTGTGTGAGTGATTATGACTAGCCCCTGTCTGCCCTCGGGCCCTCTGGCTCTACCTAATTAAAACCAACCAGGCTGCAGGGCACAGGAGACAGATGTCTGTCAAAGCGCACTCACACACACACACACACTTAGACACACACAGACACACACAAGATGCAAGCTTTCATAGTGATCAGTCACAAACTGTATGCACATATGTCGCTTCATGCTAAAAAATGCAAGTGCATATCACACACATGCTCTCACACACACACAGTTCATTGAAATCTCTATATATAATGACACTGGATGTTCAACAGTCTGATTGAGCTTTTTGCCTCAAAAAAATGTAGTTATATGTAGTGATGGACCGATATAAAAAAAAGCATGTTTTTTTTTAATTTTTTATAAACAATTAACAGAACAATTAATATATTTAACAGGACAATTAAGCAGACAAATAATTGTACTTCATTTCACATATTATTTGATTTGGCAATAAGTGTGTTCCAAAATCCACATACATTATCATTTATTATTATTTTTTAATCGTGGGAAAAAAAAAAAAAAAAAAAAAAATATATATATATATATATATATTAATATATGTGTGTGTACTTATTATATTATTTATATTATATATGTATTTATTGTATACTATATTATAGACATTTTTATCATTTTATAGGCTGGATAAATATTTTTGTCTTATTAATTATTTTGGTAATAGATTTCCCCCTCAAAGTGTGTTCTAAAATGTATGTATAATTTCTTTTAATAAATAAAAATATATATAAATATATCTATAAGGGCAGTCCTGTAACATAAAATATATATTAAATGTTTTATATATTTTTTTAATTAATAAATATTTATACATTTTAAAATAAAATAAATGTATTGTATTTATTTGATATATTATTAATAATAAACATTAATTTAATAGTTTATTTATTTTATTGTTTATAAATGTATTAATACATTTAATTTGATTAATAGTGACAGTCTGAAATTAGACAGGAATTAACAAAAATTGGGGGAGCCGTATCCGGAAATGACCCAAGCCTGAATTACCGGTATTTTGGGTCGCCCAGCATGTGCACTATACCTACCAGGCCAAGACTCCATTTTAGGCAATACATGGTAAACATTTCCCTCTATTTTGGAATAAAGCTTATGTAAAATGTGTTGTTTTTCACTGCATATTAACAGTGTAACGGCCGCACTGCTCTGAAGATCCTATCAGCCACTGGAAACCACTGTTTAAGGCATTTATCATAGAAAATATCCAGACAATACTATAACCAGCAGCTACCAAACGCTGAGATAATTCTCAATCATGTGTACTTCCTGCAGTCACACATTACAGCCCGACTGTCAGTCCATCAGGCCCGAAAGCGGCCCGCTGTGATGCCTAAACTCTTCTGCTGAGGTATCTGCTCCAGTGTGTGTGTGTTATGTGGGGTTAGGGTGGGTGGATCAATGTGTCCTTATTTTAAACTGAGTGAGTGAGTGATAGCCCACACACTCATTTCTATCGCTGTCTTTCTCTCCATGCACCCCTCCTCTGTGCCTCTCCTCTTTTCTCACACCAGTGGGTGGACCCAGTTTCAAAACCAAAATCTTACAGCAACATTACAAAACGTCCCGCTTTCCCTCTGTGTGTGTGTGTGTGTGTGTGTGGTTAACTGAGCTCGGTCTCTCTATGTAAATGTGTGTTGTGGTGCGTTACCCTCAATAATACTCTGTGTGTGTTTGTGCTTCTGTAATTTACCCAGAGCAAAAGAGAGAGGAGAGAGTCTGGGAGTTGCCACTGGTTACAGTGACTCTTCTCACACAGGAAACACCTACAGGAGTTTAGATGTTCCCCAATCAGCTGTTCTCACATCACACTCACTTTTCATAGAAGACTGGTGGAAATCAGTCAAACACACACAGCCCAAATCTGAAATCTTAACAGATCGGCCTTAAACCAGAAGAAAGATGCGAGAGCTGAAAGAAACTAAACTGTTACAGTACAAGTAGTAGTCTAGCTGGAGTATACACTGAAAAAACCAATAAGTTCATTTTTCTTTTGCAAGTTTTTGCACACATTTTTGAAGTAAATTGCATGTATGGAATTAAGTAAACTCTACTTAACTAAGAGAAAGGAAATAACCTTTTACTGGCCAAATTAAAATTACTTGAGTAATTTCTACTTAGTTGAAGTTTGCAATACTTTTTACTCAAACAATATAACAGAGTTAAACCACGCTGAAGTCTATGCTTTTACATAGGCCTTTACTCATGAGCGCCCCCTTTGAGGTCGATATGCACCCTCGATGCGCACTTCTGCCGAGCCCGCACTGGTGCGGGATACGCAGCGGACTTCTTCCCGGCAGTCATTTACGTTGTGGACTCAGAGGAAGACTGTGAAAGTTTAGGGTGCCGTTTGGGACCGGGCCCTAGAAACATCTAAGAAAATAAACCATATCTACCTAATAGAAGTAAAGCGGCACGTGAACACAGAGACCTCAATACTTGATACACAATGACGGTAACATTCGATGGATTGTTTTTGAGTATGAATGCGTCATTTTGAGTAGTTACTAACCTAACAACAAAAGCAATGATAAAAGTGATGCAGCTTGAAAACAGAGAAAAATCTACCTTATTAATTATTCATGCCTCAGTTCATGATGGAAACACTATCAGTTTTTTTTTATAACATTTCGTTGTAGTATAGTGTATCTATAGAACGGAATATGTATAGTATGATAAAGTATAGAGTAATGAAGTATAGTCTAGTTATACTAGGGTGGGACATGTCCTGTCTTGGCCCTAATATAACAATTTTCTATCCATACAGAGAGGGCATACTTTAAATGTATTGAAATGAATAAGGAGTCTTTGAGTAAACTTTGAGTATTATTTGAATATCTCATTGCCGGGCCGAGTGTCCTGGTTTTCGGTAATCAAAATATGGTCATAATATAAATTATACTAAAGTTATGTGTAGCATAGTAGAGTCTGGTTCTAGTATAATCTAATCTAGTTATGAAACGGTAAAGTCTAAACTAGTTTGGTTTTAGTAAAGTTCTGGTCTAGTGATAGAAAAGTTACGTTTAGTAACTGAACAGTATAGTATAGTCAAGTTTAATCAGGTTTGGTTATAGTAAAGTATAGTTAAAGTATAGCCTAGTAGTAGAACAGTTATGTTATAGTAAGTCTAATAAAGTTTGGTTGTAGTATAGTCAAGTTTTTTGTTAGTCTAGATATAGAACTGATTGAGTCTAGTCTGGTTAGTGAAAAGTATAGCTCTAGTCTGGTCATAGTGATAGAATAGTAAAGTTTAGTTATAGTAAGTCTAATAAAACTTGGTTGTTGTAAAGTCTATATTTTTGATTAGTCTAGATATTAAGCAGATTATTATAGTATAGTCTGATCAGGTTTAGTTATAGTATAGTGATAAAACCGTGAAGTTTAGTTACAGCCCATCCAATAATATATGGTTACAGTAAAGTCTAGTTGTAGATTATAAATAGAACCGATTATAGTATAGTAATGTCTAATCAGTTTTGGTACGGTTACAGTAAAATATATTTATAATATGGTATAGTGATGGAACAATAAAATGTTATTATAAGTTTAATAAAGTCTGATTATATTATTGTAAAGTCTAGTTATAGAACAGTAAAGTCTTGTTAAACATAGTAACTATTGTGGAATGTCTATCTAGATTGGAGTATGATCCTATAGGGCTGATCGTTTTTGGATTAATCCGTTTAGTTTATATTAACCCTCTGGTGCTGTTCGGTCATTTTTGACTGAATATTTTTTTGTTGTTGAATTTTTTACTTCATCGGATTGCTACGAAACTCGATAAAGGTTTTGGCACTTGCTGTGTGCACACACACACACAAAATGGACATGATTCGAAAAAGTTAAATGGTCCTGAAAAAAAACAGTAACGTTTGTATGGTTCCCGATCAAAAATTAGCACATTGGAAATGAATGGGAGGCGAATTTGGTACTGCACACAAACAAATTCTTACTGAAAGCTCATTTTTTTAGATATCAACCCCAAATTTGGAACACAACTTGTTTAGATTCATGGCATTGATTTTCTCAGTTTTAGGCCACATCCACATGAAGCCAGAGCTTTCACTATCCAATCTTTTTCCCCTCATCTCAAGAAATATTCCCCTCATCTCACGAAACCACGGAAACCGACTCAAAATGATGTGGTACATGCCAGACCAGTATGTGGCGCTGTAATTCTGCCACAGAAATAGACTAAAAACGGAGAAGAAGAGTTGTGACTAGAAGGGGTACAGCAATGGTCGGAAGGGAGGCAAAATCTCACAATAAAATAACAATAAATAAATTTGCTACTTACCAGATTGTGTTTTATTAACGCCTGCACCTAACCCAAACCTAAACCTACCCTTACAATAATAGTAATTAAATGAAGCAATATTGATGTGCGCATGCCCAGTGCCCGTAGCTGTATCCCTTCTAGTCTTTACCGTGCGGGATGTGGCGTGATGACATCACCGTTTCACAAAATATACGGATTGGCTGTGTCGGTTTCAGATTTATCCACTCTGGGACCCGGTTTCAAAAAATCGGTTTCAGGCTCCCAATACCCCGGATATGATACATTTTTTTTCACGTATACAGCTTAACGCGTGCGTCTGTTTTGGAAAATATATATTTCATACAAAAAAAATGTTTGTGCATTTTTCATAACAATAAATGTAAAATTGTTCACTTTCAAGTTTTTTTTAACTTCAGCAATAATCTGCCAAGTGTCGTCTTTAAAAAGAGGACTACCACACTTCAGTCTGTGCTCCAAAGCATTCAAGATTCATGACAGTTTAAGTTGGAAATTAGATTTTCAGGTCTATGCCCAAAATATTTATATAAATGGATTATAACGGCTGCATAAATATAATTTAGAACCATAAAATACAAAATAATAAATAAAAAATATTAGAAAACTAAAATATAGTAATAAAATAAAAATACAAATGTTATTTTTGACCGACACGTGAACCATACCAGATGGATAAACAGATTAGCTGTATAGACATATAACTTTGTTTGCCTTTCTGGAGACTTTGACCTAAATTTGTGGTTAATTTCCTGTTTGTTATGGGTGATTAGTCAGTAGTCACGTGACCCTGTGATGTGTAGGAGCTTCTAAAGAAAAACACTTGTTGAATGCTTAAAGAAATATCATATAATCCCAGCCATCACAGTGCTCAGAGTTTATTAATATCAGCTCACCGTGACCATAGTGATAGGGAAATGACATGACCATGTGACCTGGTGAATTGCTATTAAAATGAACATGCTATGACATCAGCATCCGCTACACGTGTTAACCGTTCAACAATTGAATTAATCAGTGCAAGGCGTTTAACAGCTGGTTATTCCGAGCAGAATTCAGAAAACACATTCAAACTCTCACATTCTCTCTCTCTCTCTCTCTCTCTCTCTCTCTCTCTCTCTCTCTCTCTCTCTCTCTCTCTCTCTCTCTCTCTCTCTCTCTCTCTCTCTCTCTCTCTCTCTCTCTCTCTCTCTCTCTCTCTCTCTCTCTCTCTCTCTCTCTCTCTCTCTCTCTCTCTCTCTCTCTCTCTCTCTCTCTCTCTCTCTGTGTGTAAAGGTTAGGTCAGGGCAGTCCTCACGGTTTAACAGATAAGCGTTACCTAAATCACCACAAATGCTTTTTTGAAGATGAAGAGAGAGGAAAGAAAATGACATATAGACAGGCACTATTTGACTCTCAGTTTCAGTGTGCTGTTGGGCGGCTGTATCATCAGAAACACTAAGGATGTGAATCCCCTAACTTTCTCTTTGGGTTGTGAACCGCTTTATTAGATTGCTTCACATTCATAGAAGAGGCTGGGGTCTTTAAGTAAAAATCAAACCACAAAATGACCCATGGGAGGATGTTGTGAGAGGTTTGTTTCACCCTGAAACCATGAAACTAACACCGGTAGATTTTGTGACTAGATCTGAGTAAATAATTGCAATCTTTTTTTATAATAATGACACTAGCACATTATAAGTAGGACATTGGTTGCCTGGGACAACCATAAATTATTAATTTAGCATCATGATGCATTGCACACACACTTTTTTTTACCCCATTTTGTCACGTGTGACCAATCAGAATCAAGTATTCCAGAGAGCTGTGTAACACAATTCAATGTTATGTATGGAATGTTAATTGTGAGTGATTTTTTTTAAAAAGAAAGTACTCTTTTTATTATAAAATAAAAATAATTTGGACCCAAAAAGTAGCAATGCATGTGTAGTGTACCAGCCAATAACGGCACTATATGTAAAACAATATTTAATTCTGCTCACATCACAATCCCTCATCAATATCTGTTTGTTCAGAAACATCAAGTCTCTATTCCAGACTGCCAGTCAGACCACATTCGTCTTCAACAATATTATAAATTGTATAAACGAGCCATTGTTTGGACATATTGACTGATTACCATAAAGTTGATGGGGGAAAATGGAGGTAAAAAACTGTTTTTGTATTTTAAAAGAAATTAATACTTTTATTCAGCAAAGTTGAATTAAACTGACCAAAAGTGACAGTAAAGACATTAATAATGTTACAAAGTAATCTATTTAAAATAAATGCTGTTCTATTCATCAAGGAATCCTGAGAAAAATATCTCCAAATTGATAATTATCATAAATATTTCTTGAGCACAAATCCTCATATCAGAATGATTTCTGAAGGATCATGTGACACTGAAGACTGGATTCATGATGCTGAAAATTCAGCTCTGATCACAGGAATAAATTACATTTGAACATATATTAACATAGAAAACAGTTATTTTGAATTGTAATAATATTTCATAATATTACTGTTTTTATGGTGCCAAACTTCTGAATGCTAGTGCATACATTCTCAACTCCATTTTGACCTATTTACCTATGTATACTGTTTTGGTAAAGTGTAGTTAAATTAGGAGCTGCTTTCGCAACACTGCTGTTCAAAAGTCTCAGCTGTGTGTGTGTGTGTATGTCTGTAGTCTCTCTGTGTGTGTGTGTATGTAGGACATACAGCGGCGTTCCCAGCAGTGATCTAGAACCGCGCAGAGATCCCGATCATTGTTCTTGTTACCTCGTTCCCACACCCTCCCGCGTGGAGCGCACCACACTCTCGACTGTTTGAGAACACGCCAGTGTAAAAGTATCTGCCGTGTAACAAAAGACTGCTTCGGATCAGGTTCAACTTTGATAAACCTTGTCCTAGTGACTCGGCAGACAAAGGCGTGGTGCGTATCCCGGCATAACCCCACTCCCTCGCGCTGCTCTGTGTTTCTTCTCTCTCGCTCTGTTGAGAGTGACGGTGAGGTTTGGACTCCCACCGCAGGAGTTTTTATGTAATCACGGCCTGTTAATGTCGGGTTAATCAGGGCTGCTCGAACATGCCGTGATGGATCTGAAAGCAGCTGCTTGTCATTGAAAGGAAATCTGGTACCCGTCACAGCCACAATTAAAATGAATGAATAATTGAGACCGGCGGTCATCTGCCCATTCACCTGATATACGGTGTCCCTGACCACACCGAACAAAGCTCCCCCTCTCTCTCTCTCTTGCTCTCGCTCGCTCGCTCGCTCTCTGTCTGTGTGTGTGGATACTGTATTCACACAGTTTACCCGAGTGCACTGAATGTACATGTTTGAATACTTCAGCATTTAAGCCCCCAGATTCATGATAGAGTCTCGGCTTATGTTCACAATGAGAGCAGATGAATGATGTTTCCTGTATTCCGTCTCAGACATGGCCAGTGCTGCTCACAGTTTCATTATATGTGACGTTTTCGCAAAATAAAAGTCTCCGCAGATTCTGGAAACATGCTGATTGTTGTCTTCAATATACATTACAAATTTTTAATGTGCAATTTCTTTTAATATGCTGGAGTTTAGAGTTTTTAAATTCATTTGAAAAATGTTGAAATAGCGAAAGACATCGACATTCCAGTTTCTCTCAGGTCAAGCAGTTACAGTTTGTTACAAATATTGAAGATCATTCATAATTTGAAAGTTAATAATAATTGATGTACCATATACCATATTATATTGTTTCCTATAAATATATACTAATATATCCCTCACAAAACAACCATGATTGTTTTACATATTTTTTGCTAAAGTGTTAAAACTTTTATTGACGTTACATTACCAAATTGAAGTATGAAGCTCTTACAAAAAAAGCTTCATTTTATTTTTTTTTATTTTTTTTTGCAATATTATGCTATTCAAGTGACATAATGATAGTCTAAAATATATTAAAACAAATTTTTAATAGTTTTTGTTTTAGAATGGAGCATTATTGCTCAAGTGCAGATATTTTTACAGATATTATCATGTAAACTTTCCCCATATTCAAATTTTGTTATCGCTAATGTTCTTCGCCGCCCGATTTGTCTCAAACTGGAGTTCTCTTGCAGGAGTGATACACTGAGTGATGCTGAGATAGCATCAGACCCCCGTCCCTGACCTGTCATCTCATTTTACTGTATTAGACTTTCTAATTAAACAGACGGTGAGAACGAGGGGGTGGGTGGGGCGGGGGGGGTCCCGCAGAAACTAGTGCACTTTACATGACAGATGCACAAGAACAAATGCCATCACAAAGCCTTTACATTTCACCACAGACAGTGATGGAGCAGTTACACAGGCACTGATAGAAACAAACTTCGAGCGAAAGACAGAGAGACAGACAGTAGTGGTTGCTGACCTTTAGGTGTTGCTGGTGGAGTTGCTTCTTGGAGAGAAGTCGCTGCGTGTCAGGAAACAGACTGCTATCCTCCGATTCAAACATGTGAAAGTGAACACAGACGAGAGAGAGAGAGAGAGCGACAGGGGGAGAGAGATAAGCAGAGGAGTTGCGTTTTGCACAGAAGGTGTGTCGTGAATCAGGGAGAGAGAAAGAGACAGAGAGAGAGAGAGAGAGAGAGAGATACTAAACAAAAGTTCACACCCACCCAGCCCTCCCTCCAAACCAAAAGTATGTTGGCAGCCGGCCGCACGTGTCCACCTGACACACACACACACACACGCACAAACCCTCCCAGCGTACCTGCAGACCCTGACAGTGTGCTTTGCAGTAATACCAACATGCTCATCAACGTAAATGCACACACACACACACAAACACACACACACAAACACACACACATATAGTGTTATGTATTTTATGCATCAGTTCAGGTGAACAATTCAATGTATTGTATTGGATTTATTGGATTTTCCTTTAAGTCAGAGGACCATAGTTTTATTACTGAGAAATATGTTTTGTGAGTGTTTTGTTCAATTAGACAAACTTAAGTTTTTAGCACCTACATAAATAAATGGTCAAATGATGGTAGCAGATGCTATTTTGATATAGTATATAGTAAAAGTGGTTAACTTGGAGAGTTCTTTCTACCTGATCTGACCCTTAGAAATGACTTTTGAAAGCAGTACCAGTAACCTGTAAATTTAATGTTAATTGTTAGTTGCCTGACAAACACATTTTACACTGTACATCCTGAATACAGAAAATACTGTATGCGCCACATTTTATGTTAATGACATGAATTATACATTGTACAACTCAGAGAAACGCATGCGGGGGAGTTTTTGTTTTTATATATATAGGGAATTTTAATATTTATATATTTTATTACTTTTTTTCTGATATTAATTTCACATTTCTGAATGTGTCTCCTTGCCCATTGACAGGTCATTAATTATTAATATATATATATTAGTTATTATTATTAATCAATATAAATACAAACAATACTGGAATTTATCTATTCATTTATAATTTACTGGATGAATAAATATGTACTATTATTACTTGAATAATATTTATTGATTTTTGTATTAATACTTATCCAATATGTATACTGTTATTTTCATGGTACTCCTAGGTGAAGAATATTACCGTAATGCTTATTTTCTAAGTGAATACTCGTATAGCATATTTATTGTATACATTGATCGAAGCCCCCATAGAAGATGTGTATATGGGTGTGATGTGTAAATATGTGTTGGCTCTTCTCATGGCTGCGTTCCCAGCATTCACTGTCTGCGCTGTTATCGTATTAAACTCAGGGAGGGGCTGGATATATGTGGGCCGCTCCGTTAATACCCACCTAAAGAAGGGAGCGGGCCTGTTTCCGAGGAGCATGAGTAAGGCGTTTGTGAATGCAGGTGTGCACCGCGCAGATAATTACACAATGCATCAAGTGTATAGTGCTAAACTCATTACTGTGTCAATCACGCTGCACAAACGGCTTCATTTAAAGATCAAGATTAATACATGTTTACCCTGCTCAAATCACTCTAGCATTTTGAGACCTGGAGGTGGATTTTAATTCAGCGGCGTATCGTTCATCAAGTGATGTCACTGAAGAAAAGGTTCTAAACGGAACCTTAAAGGGTTCCGTCAGCTGCTTCATATGTAGAACCTTTCAGGGGTTTCCATTTTTGGATCATTTTATGGATTTAATTTTATTTAAATTATAAAATGTTATGAATTAAACATACTTTATCACTAGAATTTGTTTTTATAACCTGTTAAACTTTAAAGATTTTATAATACCATAATAAGTATTATAATAAGTTTAAAGATATTTCTTCTTTATATAGGGTCTTTAAAATTGAGAATGCATGAATCCATGAACTTAAAGGCCCGTTCACACCAATAACTATAACGATAACGACATTAGCATCCATGATATCTTTCTGTTTGTTATAAGCAGGCTTCAGGTTTGTCATCTGTCGCTTTAAATGCTTGAGCTCTTCAAAGCAGGATGGATTCTGATTGGCTGTCAATGTTTTTATCGCTCATCAGCTGGAAAAAACGACATTGTTCCTCTGTGCCGTTATCGTTATAGTTGTGGTGTGGACTCTGCTATTCTTTTACATTTTGGAATGATTTTTAGAACTACAGGTGCTGGTCATATAATAAGAATATCATCAAAAAAGTTGATTTATTTCACAAATTCCATTCAAAAAGTGAAACTTGTATATTATATTCATTCATTACACACAGACTGATATATTTCAAATGTTTATTTCTTTTAATTTTGATGATTATAACTGACAACTAAGGAAAATCCCAAATTCAGTATCTCAGAAAATTAGAATATTACTTAAGACCAATACAAAAATCTTGGCCAACTGAAAAGTATGAGCATGTCCAGCACTCAATACTTAGTTGGGGCTCCTTTTGCCTGAATTACTGCAGCAATGCGGCGTGGCATGGAGTCGATCAGTCTGTGGCACTGCTCAGGTGTTATGAGAGCCCAGGTTGCTCTGATAGTGGTTTTCAGCTCTTCTGCATTGTTGGGTCTGGCATATCGCATCTTCCTCTTCACAATACCCCATAGATTTTCAAGCAACGTGGATTGTGTGCCTCTCCTCTCTTCCTCCAGACTCTGGGAAAAGGAAATGCAAAATTTACTTTCATCAGAGAACATAACTTTGGACCACTCAGCAGCAGTCCAGTCCTTTTTGTCTTTAGTACAGGCGAGACGCAACGCTGTCTGTTCTTCAAGAGTGGCTTGACACAAGGAATGCGACAGCTGAAACCCATGTCTTGCATATGTCTGTGCGTAGTGGTTCTTGAAGCACTGACTCCAGCTCCAGTCCACTCTTTGTGAATCTCCCACACATTTTTGAATGGGTTTTGTTTCACAATCCTCTCCAGGGTGCGGTTATCCCTATTGCTTGTACACTTTTTTCTACCACATCTTTTCCTTCCCTTCGCCTCTCTATTAATGTGCTTGGACACAGAGCTCTGTGAACAGCCAGCCTCTTTTGCAATGACCTTTTGTGTCTTGCCCTCCTTGTGCAAGGTGTCAATGGTCGTCTTTTGGACAACTGTCAAGTCAGCAGTCTTCCCCATGATTGTGTAGCCTACAGAACTAGACTGAGAGACCATTAAAGGCCTTTGCAGGTGTTTTGAGTTCATTAGCTGATTAGAGTGTGGCACCAGGTGTCTTCAATATTGAACCTTTTCACAATATTCTATTTTTCTGAGATACTGAATTTGGGATTTTCCTTTGTTGTCAGTTATAATCATCAAAATTAAAAGAAATAAACATTTGAAATATACCAGTCTGTGTAATGAATTAATATAATATACAAGTTTCACTTTTTGAATGGAATTAGTGAAATAAATCAACTTTTTGATGATATTCTAATTATATGACCAGCACCTGTATATCTTTACCGTTGTAGTTATCGTCCTTGGTGTGAACAGGCCTTAAGAGTGCATGATCTGATGAGTATGTGTTAGGGTCATTGAACATCCCACGATTGACAAAATTAGACAACAATTTCTGTTAAAGGACTCTTCATGAGGATTCTAATCTCCCTTGATCTTCTGAGATGAAAGAGTTTGATGTTTGACTATGAAAACATACTGTAACTTTCAGAACTCAAGCTTCTTCCTCAGGTTAGAAAGATTAAGTGAAACAAAGATACTAAAATGACTCGTTCTGAACTTCCGCAACGCGTCAGACCGATGAATACGTTAATGCATGACCGCCCACATTAACATGTCAACAACGCCTATTGGATTTTCAGAAACATAGCAACGAGCAGGCACGTTTGTTTGTTTCGTTGGCTGATGAAACGGTAGGCTTAATCTCTGAATACTGACACATATCGGCATGGATGCAGCATCACACGGAAACATGAAGCCACTGAATTCATGAGCTTTTTTCCAGACCACGGATATGACGAGTCTCTTCATCTCATTGTACCAAATTTACCAAAATATTAACCAAAATATTAACCAAATATTAATGTCATTAGCTGTAAGATGTATAGTAGATGTAAGCTATACTGAATCTTTAAATCTCTCTTTCATTGATTATTGTGTTTCAGAAACATGAATGACACGGTTTAGTTTTTTTTCTGCCTCTTTCTCTTTCTGTTTTATGATCACTGATTGTTTGAAATGAGACAGACCTATAAATGAGGACTCACTTTTTCAGCTGAAACTGCAAAAAATCAACCACTTCCTTTCCTGCAATGTGTGTGTGTGTGTGTGTGTGTGTTTCCCTCAGCAATACATGGGTAGCAAACATCTCCCTCCTAGTGACACGTATAGGGGAGTTTCTTCAACTCTGGGCCCTTTTGGACCCTGTAGACTTATTTCAAATTCATTTTTTATTGTTTTTATGAAACCAATCTAAATTTCTACCACATCCTGAATTGTGTATTGAGTTTGATCGCACTCAGTGGTGGAAATTACATTTGTTTATATTTTTAGAATGTAAATATTAAAAATGGCCTTTCTATTAATAATTTCATAGTATCAAATATTTGCATGCTTTTTGCACAATAAGATGTGCATAATTTCCGGTCATCTATAAGCATAATACAAATCTATCTCAAGCATGCTTTTCTCTGACATTTTTGTCTCCTTGGTGATCAAGTACACTAACCTAAGAAAAAACTATATATATATAGGGGGCCTACTGTAATTCTGTAGCCCAGGGGCCTTTGGTTCACCCAAAAATTTAAATTCTGTAATTAATTCCTCACCCTCATGTCATTACAAACCCGTAAGACTTCCGTTCATCTTAAGAACACAAATGAAGATCTTTTTGATGAAATCTGAGAATTTCTGTCCCTCCATTAACAGCTACACAACTATCACTTTGACACTTCAAAAAGTTCATAAAGAGATTGCGTCCAAATTTTCTGAAGAGACTCGATCGCTTTGTGATGAGCAGATTTAATTTAGGCTTTTTTTTTTCCAGATATAAACATTCATCAACTCATCAGCATGAGAACCAATGAGGTTCATTCTCGTGTTACGCAGCACGTTTAAGGTGCCCCTGGAGGCGGGTGGAGTTATGAGGTTTGAGCATCCAATGGAGTCACGAGGTTTAGTGACTTTTTAATGTTTTAAAAAGATATTTGCAAAACCCACAGACAGATGTAAAGGTTGACCAATAGAAATTATATGAAAAAAAACCAAAAGATGAAATATGCAGATACAAGGTTTCCACCAGACAGCGAATGTACATGCATGAGTTTACAATCTTGTTTCAAATTATTTACACACTTGCATATGTATTTCTGCTATAGATTATATAAATATAAATTTAATATGATTTATAAAATGTACATTATTAAAATTATAATGATTTAAAAAAAATAATATATATATATATATATATATATAAAAAATTGTGTGCGTGTATGTTGTTGTACTATAAATTCAGAGAAACGTTCTAGTGGAATATACTGTACTGTTAGTGGTTGTCGGTGTCGACTACACCCCTAGAGTGGTCCGACTGGTTCACACCAGCCATCCCTCTCTCTCTCTCTCTCTCTCTCTCTCTCTCTCTCTCTCTCTCTCTCTCTCGCTCTCTCTCTCGCTCTCTCGCTCTCTCTCTCTGGTCCCACAACCCACTGCATGAGAGGACAAGGCAAGGAATGTAATCCAACCACACACTCATAGATTACCTCACCCTCCTCCAGTCCTCTCTCCCTCTCTCTCTCTCGCCCTCTCCCGTGATATTGCTGCCAGGTCGGAATGTTTTTCTTAGCCTCTCCTACACACTTTCACACACACACACACACACACACACACACAGCCCTCTCCTCTCCATTCTACCCCCGTTCCCTTCCCATCCCATCCCATCTCTCTCTCTCTCGCTCTCTCTTTTGGGGTGGGTGGGTCTAGTCTAGTTGAGCTGTGCCGAGTTAAACCCCCTCACTGTGAATTCATACTCTCTCATGTCTAAACCTGCCTGCTGGAGTTGCTAGTGTTCTTATTCAAGTGTCTGGGTACGTGTTCCCACAGACACAGCACAAAAATGTCATTTTTGCCACACCTGCCAAGAGGGGTGATATTTATTTAAAGTATTTCTTGCAAGCCCTACAATTTTATATTTTGATCAGATTTCAATTTTTTTTTTTTTTACATTTTTTTAGTAAACAAGTATTTTGGTGCAAACTCTTCTTTTTCTTCTTGCAAATCAGATGTGCAAGAAAAATGCACATAAAGCATGTATTGGTGTTTGTGTTTATCTCACTCACAGCATCATATACTGTATAGCAGGGGTCGGGAACCTTTTTTGACCAAAGAGCCATTTTTTCATTTTTGGTTAATTAAATTTGGTTAATTTCCAAAAGAGCCACAGTAAAAAATAATATTAAATTATTATTAAAAAACATGCTTTTTTCCCCCAATAAAATTTGAACAATAGTAATTATTAGGTCCATAACTAAAAACAAACACATATGCAGCAAACAATAAATAAGTTGCAATATGGAATTAATTGTGCAGGGCTTTGTGAGGTTGAGTTATAAATCCTCTTAGTGTTTGTGAATGCACACAGTGCTTACATCTACTGCGTTTACGTGAATACTCGGCTTGGCATTTTGATATATTTCTGTAGCCTATTAATTTGACGTGCAGCCGAGGACAAAGCTGTGCTTGTCCGTGTTGCACTCGGAGCATGTGCACAGCATCCTGTCAGTAACTTATCACGCTTTCGCGACTTATCACGCTTTTATAATTTATTTCCGTCAACTGAAATCTGCGTGGATTATCATAAATACACATTTATTTATCACAAGGGTCTCTACGGCAAAAGCGAAAGTCCCTGCGAGTGAAATGTTTCGAAATGTCTCTTTTCACAGCAGACCACCAGTTTCAATAAAAGGATATATTAACGTTTATATAGCCTACTTTTACATTTTCGCTGCTGTTCTAAAAATGGTTTTCGGTTACCTTTAAGCCACAGCTGCTTGAATCCCAGAGCAGAAGCTGTTACCACAGAAACGTAAGTGGGTATTGATTGCTGTCGCGACTCGTGACACTCGCGAACAGCACTGAACACGCGCGGCCGGTAGCCTACAACTTGAATATTAACTATTATCATACGTTTCATTAACGGTAGGCTGTACAACAAGGGAATTGTAATTGGCTGCTTTTTTCTGCAGAGAGCGGATCTCTGTTGATGTGTCTCATTTTTTTTCTATCGATCATTTGTTGGTAAAGGGTGAGAGACCTGAGCCACATTATTTTTGTCAAAGAGCCAGGTGTGGCTCGCGAGCCATAGGTTCCCGACCACTGCTGTATAGGATCAATGTCCAGCCATCACTGAAACTGCACCTGTTCACAAAAACTTCAACATGTGATTGTGATTGTCATTTTGGTGGCTTAATGCAAAGAATATTCCAAATGCATGTTGCTGGAGTCAGTGTTATTGCATATAAATTAATCATGTGACAGGTATTCCAGAAGTTCTAATGTTTTTTTGTTGCTTTAACTTAGTTTAAATGTTTTTTTTTTCATTCACAACTGAGATTTGAATAAATAATGAAATGTGATTGTTGTCACCCCACGTTTGCAGTCAACTATAGGTTCATTGTCATTGCAGCAAATTCGCCATCTTTAACCTCTTAAACTCTGCGGACCCTGTACAGGGACCACATTTCCGCCTGGATTTGGCCTACCCAAATTGAAAAGCTTCCCATACCCACATACAGTGGTCTTAATACAAAATGTTGGTGTCATTTTACAGGAAACCCTTTGAAGTTACATAAAACACTGCTTAAAGTGATAAACATGTAAGTATATGTTGTCTGAGCTGTATATATGTAAATATTTGAGCATATCTATTTTCATATTTTATTAGGTTCTTGAATCTTTGATAAGGTTACAGTACGAAGCCTGTAGCAACGTAATTTGCGTGATGTCCCCAAACCTTTGGCGTCATGTGACACGTCACGAAAGCAGCGCGCCAAGCAGCTCCCGCTGCCAGCAGCAGCCACAACAACAAAAATGGAGAGATAAAAGTGAAGATGGAAGACGAGGTGCGGGAGAATCGCTGGAGTCTAGCCAAAATAGATTAAACCCCGGTAAAGTGGATGCCTTTTTTTTTTTTTTGCACCGCAAACATAAAAACGCTAGATTTCCGTTCAGTGGTTATGTAGCGCAGGCAGTAAAATAGTTTAGCCTATTAGATGAATACAAACGCTGTTTTGTTGAAAAGGAAATGTTGAAAATGTTTATCATTATCTTGTTATTAATATGACCTGATTTATGGTTCATAATTATAATAATCGTATGTTGTTGCCAGTTTACCGGGCGACGTTTCCAAGCACTTTCAGGCTGAAATAAAGGCTATTTTCTTTTACATTACAATGTCTATTTAATGGTCGCTGGTGCGGGGCGGGGCGAGTTGTAAAAATAGATACAATGGTGCGGTGCGGGCTGGGGCGGGCCAAATAATTTCATAAAAGTTGGAAAAAAAGCCGACCCACGCATCACTACTCTGTGCTCTAGCACCCTGCAGACAGTTTGGGCTGTTTCCACTAGATGCCAGAAAATACTGGGAAAAATATTTTTGTCTGGATCATGTATGCAAGATTTATTCAAATGGATCTGAATGGAGGAATATGACCTTTTTATGACCTTTTTTATGTAGCGCGCCCTGCTACTGTACCGTCTTCTGCTGTTGTAGCCCATCCGCCTCAAGGTTGTGCGTGTTGTGGCTTCACAAATGCTTTGCTGCATACCTCGGTTGTAACGAGTGGTTATTTCAGTCAAAGTTGCTCTTCAATCAGCTTGAATCAGTCGGCCCATTCTCCTCTGACCTCTAGCATCAACAAGGCATTTTGGCCCACAGGACTGCCGCATACTGGATGTTTTTCCCTTTTCACACCATTCTTTGTAAACCCTAGAAATGGTTGTGCGTGAAAATCCCAGTAACTGAGCAGATTGTGAAATACTCAGACCGGCCCGTCTGGCACAAACAACCATGCCACACCCAAAATTGCTTAAATCACCTTTCTTTCCCATTCTGACATTCAGTTTGGAGTTCAGGAGATTGTCTTGACCAGGACCACACCCCTAAATGCATTGAAGCAACTGCCATGTGATTGGTTGATTAGATAATTGCATTAATGAGAAATTGAACAGGTGTTCCTAATAATCCTTTAGGTGAGTGTATGCTTACATATTTATTAACTGTATGTGGGTATGGGAAGCTTTTCAATTTAGGTAAGCCAAATCCAGGCGGAAATCCCAAAAATGGTCCCAAAGCTTAAGAAAGGTGTCAATTTTTGCAAACATTTGTAGCAAACTGTTAAGTTAGCCCAAAAAAAAATGTTTCGAAAAGGCCACAGTAAAAGAAAAATATATTTTCATTAAGTAAAGATCATCAAGTAGACGGTTTTGTATACCATTGATTTGATTCACAACCTGATGATTTTTATCAACTACTCAAACCTAATTTTGTAGTTATATTTGTTATTAATTTTGGCCCCATTTGCTGCAGTCAAATCCACACACACTTGAATGCAAAGACTTTTCATTCCTTCAGTGTGAACATTATCATTTCCTCCTGTCATTTCGAGAACCATCTGAGTTTCTGTTATTTATACGACAGGAAGTGTGATGTAGTTTTATAAAGGTTATCAACTTCTTTATACTTTCTTTTCCTTGATGTGGTGTGTACAGCAGGAAGTCTGTTCATCCATAACATCATCCTCTCCACATACAGATGAGAAGCTTTGACCAAGACTAATGACAATTATTATAATTATGATAAAAACACGAATGGAATGAGGTGAAGATTTATTTACTTAATTATTGTGAGAATTGTTTTTACAAAACTGCTCATAAAATCAATCCCACCTTTATAAGGCAAGAAGACACTAGGACTGTTTTGGGTACTAGTCAGTTTTGAGATTTTGGGCTTTTTCGCTTCAATAGCTGTTCTTCTTTCAGACTTGTGGAAAGAAAACACCCAAAATACACATTTAAGCGTTTCTTGTATTACACTTTCTATACTTGTCTGTAGATTTCAATCACTATCCATATCTTTAAAGGCTCTGAGTCAGGAATCTCCACTTTATATCTCTGTTTTCTGAAGGGGTTTACAGAAGGGTTTGTTCGACTGATTTGCATTACATTTTATTCTTAAAAATAATGTTTATGGAGTGATTAAAAAAGAGATCCAATAATCCCCTCTGTAAAAACCACAAGAATTTTGAATCTAGTGTTTCTGCTCTGGAAATGTACATTAGTAGCCAAAAGTGACGTCCAGAGGGGATATTTGTTTTTAATGACTCACCAAAATATGAGGGAAATATATATTTTTAATATATATATATGTTTTAAATATGAGGGAAGAACAAAACACTAAACTTGGTTAAAGGGATAGTTCACCCTGAAATGAAAATAAAGCCATCTTTTACTCATCCTGCTGTTGTTCTAATGCACTCTGTCCTTCTATCTTTTTCAGATCTCAAAAGGAGACATTTTGAAAAACATGCTGCACGCGCTCCTCCATATAATGGCAGTGAATGATGATCAACATACTGAGCTCGGCCGTTACTCTGAGCACGCTACTTTGATGAGTGCGAGCCGTCAGCAGCCGCTCGTACTATAACTCGTACTATTGTCATGGCACCCAGGATAAGCACACACGCACTATTTTGAGAAATCAGGCTCAATAGAAACAAACAAGACTCTCGTCTCTTCTAGGGCTGTGCGATATTGAAGAAAAATGTGATATGCAATACCTTGTTAAATAATGCGATATATTCGATATGCGATAGGATATTACTTTAAGTGTGTAAAATCCATTTAAATTATATTAAAAAAAGATTTAAAAACTGAGAATGATACCATGTGTGCGCACGGATCCTATTGATGCACGGATCCTATTGACACGCATTCGGTTTCTTTCCCCAACTGATATCGTTCACTTAAAGCATAACCGACTGTGTTTACATGAATACTCATCAAGATAGCCATTTTGACATAACTGTGTGTGTATTTGACAGTGCGAGTGTGTAACAAGACTGAAGGGGTCTCACACTTTCAGAGAGGCGGCTTGTGCGCACGTTTCGGTGTGTGTGTCAGACAGCGCGAGACTGCAAGGAGTTGTTTTTCGCAAGTTATTGCGTTTAATAACTATTTTTAACGTTAAGCAAGTCACATAAGTAACATTCGTGTGCCCAGTCTATTCTCTGCTATGCGTCAACCTAAAACGTACACTTTTCACAATGTTGAAGAAGCCTATTAAAATCATTCAGATATTGCGTGCCATTGCGATATGCATATTGCGATATGTACATTTGAGATATTTCGATTCTTTCTCGCAAAACCTTATAGTATGCCTCCTGAACACTTTCCATATATGGCACGCGTCTCACTGTATCATTGCGTGATACTTTTGTATAATTTTTGTAAAGTTTAGCCTGGTCGCCCTTCACTGCCATTATATGGAGGAGCGCGTGCAGGGCGTTTTTCAAAATTTCTCCTTTTGAGGCCTGAACGAGGTAGAAAGACAGAGTGCATTCGAACAACAGATGGCTTTATTTTCATCTATCCCTTTAAGGCATCTGACAAAATTATTTGGCCAAAAAGACAAACTACTAGACTGGGTAAACCCAGCCTGATCTGCCGGCGATTTGATTTCGCCCTGCAACTCAGTCTGGAAACCTGTGCATTCATTTCTACTACTTCTACACTTTTGTGGGAACCAATCACAGACTGGCTTTTCCACCGGGCGCGCTATTGGTGGGTTTAACACGATGACGGATAGAGAAGCAATGGGTAGTTGCCCGTTGATCACTCCTCTTGTGGTCTGATTGGCTGAAGGACTATCCAATTGCGTACAGAGTCATTTAATTTATGCTCGTTGATCACGCCTCTTGTGCAGTAGAAAATACAGAGCAGACTCTCCAGACCAATGTTCAATCTTAAATTGAGCTTGGTCTGGTGATAGCCAGACAACCAAACTACAGCTATGCCAAATAAAAATAAAAATGCATAGAAAAACAAAAGGCTGACAGGAAAAAGCAGACATTAACCACAACATAATCAGTTTTGAATTTTCCGTTGATATTCTCTTGGTTCATAATTTCTCTATGACAGCCTGTTCACACACAATTCATCATCATTGCATTATAATCACAAATAAAACAATCGACTTCAAACACAGCTACAGTGAGAAAAATAAGTATTTGAACACCCTGCTATTTTGCAAGTTCTCCCACTTAGAAATCATGGAGGGGTCTGAAATTGTCATCGTAGGTGCATGTCCACTGTGAGAGACATAATCTAAAAAAAAATCCAGAAATCAAAATGTATGATTTTTGAACTATTTATTTGTATGATACAGCTGCAAATAAGTATTTGAACACCTGAGAAAATCAATGTTAATATTTGGTACAGTAGCCTTTGTTTGCAATTACAGAGGTCAAACGTTTCCTGTAGTTTTTCAGCAGGTCTGCACACACTGCAGGAGGGATTTTGGCCCACTCCTCCACACAGATCTTCTCTAGATCAGTCAGGTTTCTGGCCTGTCGCTGAGAAACACAGAGTTTGAGCTCCCTCCAAAGATTCTCTATTGGGTTTAGGTCTGGAGACTGGCTAGGCCACGCCAGAACCTTGATATGCTTCTTACAGAGCCACTCCTTGGTTATCCTGGCTGTGTGCTTCGGGTCATTGTCATGTTGGAAGACCCAGCCTCGACCCATCTTCAATGCTCTAACTGAGGGAAGGAGGTTGTTCCCCAAAATCTCGCAATACATGGCCCCGGTCATCCTCTCCTTAATACAGTGCAGTCGCCCTGTCCCATGTGCAGAAAAACACCCCCAAAGCATGATGCTACCACCCCCATGCTTCACAGTAGGGATGGTGTTCTTGGGATGGTACTCATCATTCTTCTTCCTCCAAACACGTTTAGTGGAATTATGACCAAGAAGTTCTATTTTGGTCTCATCTGACCACATGACTTTCTCCCATGTGTCACGGTTCATAATACATCATCTCACCGTATGTGTGTGTGTGGTTGTGTTGGAGGCGTGGTTTCTGATTGCTGTTCACTTTGATCACGGACACCTGTTGCACTCATCACCAGGGCTATTTATATGAGGTTCTCACCCAGTTCTGTTGTCAGATTATTGCAGTTTGTTTGGTGTTCCCGTCTGTGTGGTGTTCCTGTCCTCCCCTGTGTTCCTGGTCTGTTCTTTGTTCCGGATTCCTGGATTCCGCCGATTTGGATTGCCCATTGCATCCCTGCGTCACAGTCCTGAGTTTTGTTCCTCATCTGCCTGCCTGTTCTGCCTGGTTCCTGAGTCCTGTCTGAGTTTCCAGCGAACTGTTGTTGTCTACATTTGAACTTGAGTATAATAAACAAACTGTTTATCTCGCTATTAGATTCTCTCTCTTTTCCAGTCAACAGACGTAACACCATGACTCCTCTGGATCATCCAAATGGTCATTGGCAAACTTAAGACGGGCCTTGACATGTGCTGGTTTAAGCAGGGGAACCTTCCGTGCCATGCATGATTTCAAACCATGACGTCTTAGGGTATTACCAACAGTAACCTTGGAAACGGTGGTCCCAGCTCTTTTCAGGTCATTGACCAGCTCCTCCCGTGTAGTTCTGGGCTGATTTCTCACCTTTCTTCGGATCATTGAGACCCCACGAGGTGAGATCTTGAATGGAGCCCCAGTCCGAGGGAGATTGACAGTCATGTTTAGCTTCTCCAATTTTCTAATGATTGCTCCAACAGTGGACATTTTTTCATCAAGCTGCTTAGCAATTTCCCCGTAGCCCTTTCCAGCCTTGTGGAGGTGTACAATTTTGTCTCTCGTGTCTTTGGACAGCTCTTTGGTCTTGGCCATGTTAGTAGTTGGATTCTTACTGATTGTATGGGGTGGACAGGTGTCTTTATGCAGCTAACAACCTCAAACAGGTGCATCTAATTTAGGATAATAAATGGAGTGGAGGTGGACATTTTAAAGGCAGACTAACAGGTCTTTGAGGGTCAGAATTCTAGCTGATAGACAGGTGTTCAAATACTTATTTGCAGCTGTGTCATAGAAATAAATAGTTAAAAAATCATATATTGTATATATATTTATTTAGATTATGTCTCTCACATTGGACATGCACCTACGATGACAATTTCAGACCCCTCCATGATTTCCAAGTGGGAGAACTTGCAAAATAGCAGGGTGTTCAAATACTTATTTTCCTCACTGTATGTAAGTTGCTAACATTTTAATAATATTTGAATAAAGGGTGA
>CM042255.1:45046362-45078862 GCA_023566225.1 Romanogobio albipinnatus | reverse complement strand
CTGTGTTTTCGTTGTGTTTTGATGCCGATGTAGGATCGTAAAGCCATGTGAATCAATAGTAACGCAACGTTTGCATTGTTGATGGAAGGCTTGTTGGCTGCGGTGCTGTGCAGAGACCGATCGCCGTATGATAACGAGTCCAGCGAGAGCACACGACTCCTTATGCTTTTGATTCACTCATGCGTTTTTTTAAATATTATACGTGGATCGGTCTGCGCAGCGCCGATGCATCTCAAACAAGCCTGGTGTGTTTGTGTTTCCCGCTAGCGTTGCTGAGAAAGATGAGACGTATACAGTGACGTAAGACCTGGCTCTGTTGTGGCTCTCTAGCCTGTGGAAACGCAAACGGTTCTTAGCAGGCTCCTCAGTTGAACCAACTATGAACTGGGACTAGCTCTGGCTCCGATCTAGCTCTAGCACTGCCTTGGTGGAAAAGGGGTAAAAGGGGCCTAAAGTGTGCCAAGAAAACATCCCCCACACCATTACACCACCACCACCAGCCTGCACAGTGGGAACAAGGCATGATGGATCCATGTTCTCATTCTGTTTACGCCAAATTCTGACTCTACCATCTGAATGTCTCAACAGAAATCGAGACTCATCAGACCAGGCAACATTTTTCCAGTCTTCAACTGTCCAATTTTGGTGAGCTTGTGCAAATTGTAGCCTCTTTTTCCTATTTGTAGTGGAGATGAGTGGTACCCGGTGGGGTCTTCTGCTGTTGTAGCCCATCCGCCTCAAGGTTGTGCGTGTTGTGGCTTCACAAATGCTTTGCTGCATACCTCGGTTGTAACGAGTGGTTATTTCAGTCAAAGTTGCTCTTCTATCAGCTTGAATCAGTCGGCCCATTCTCCTTTGACCTCTAGCATCAACAAGGCATTTTCGCCCACAGGACTGCCGCATACTGGATGTTTTTCCCTTTTCACACCATTCTTTGTAAACCCTAGAAATGGTTGTGCGTGAAAATCCCAGTAACTGAGCAGATTGTGAAATACTCAGACTGGCCCGTCTGGCACCAACAACCATGCCACGCTCAAAATTGCTTAAATCAATCAATTCTTTCCCATTCTGACATTCAGTTTGGAGTTCAGGAGATTGTCTTGACCAGGACCACACCCCTAAATGCATTGAAGCAACTGCCATGTGATTGGTTGATTAGATAATTGCATTAATGAGAAATTGAACAGGTGTTCCTAATAATCCTTTAGGTGAATCCTTCAACTGAAGATATCATGAAGTCTATTTACCGCTATTTTAATATTGTCATGTTAAAACAGGAGAAAATTGAGGTGAGGACTCAAGTGCAGGAAGGGAATGAATTTATTATAAAATAAACATAAACACAAAACAAAAACCCACGGAGGGGGAAAACACATAATAAAGCACAACCAAAAATACTTAAACACATACCAAATGGGAACATGAGGGGAAACGGGAGACGTAGACAAAACAACGTACCGACAAGGACTGTGAACACAAGGGAACTGTTTAAAGGGGACAAATGAGGCAGGTAATGAGGGAACACAGGTGGGGCAAATTAAACCAATAACAAGATAACAAGGAGGGTGGGAACTAGACAAGGACAGGAAAATAACAAACCACCACATGTGTTACACAAGACAGGACAGGCATGTGACAAATATTTATATTGGATTAAACAATATATTTCATATATTTACAGGTATATAATATATTATTATATTTCATAATTATTATTACTCCTACAAAGCAGTGAAATTACTGAGGTAAAAGTTATTTATCATTAAATATATTTGAATATTTATATTAAGTTGTATAATATATTTAATATTTACATTTATGTAATCAGTGAAGTTAGAAAATGAAGGTTGTTGAAGTTGTCATCAAATGAAAAAGGATCTGTTTTTGCGCTGTGATGATGGTCACATAAGGAAGCCGTTCTGGGGTTACCTTTGGATTCATCTGTTGATATATTGGCTAGATGAAATGTTTTCACACTTGCGCTGAGATTCTCGGTGAGCTGTGGGTTTTCTGATGTTGCTCAGTGTTTTTAATAGAGCTGTAATGGAACATTAGTGAGTGTTTGATTGGTGTTGGTGAGCTATAGCTAACGGCTGTTGACCAGCACCACGTCCACCCACTGTGTGCTCCGTACAGATGCCCTCACATCTCGCTCCCTCTTTCTTTTTGCTCTTGGCTTTTATTTATTGATCTGAAATTAATTAAATCTAATTATTTCTCTTACTGTCTTTTCCTTTGAGTCTCTTACTACCTGGGAGGTTCCTCCTTCCAGTGTTTTTTTTCCTTCTTCCAGCATGTAATATACATTATTACAGTACAGTGCTGGAATTAAAACTTCACCAGATCGACTGCATGTTTGCTTTCCACCTTCTGTGGACGTGTGTCAGAAATGTCCAACTTGTGTATTGTTGAGAATTCTGCATTTCACACTGGGACATATGACCGGTAGTCCACTTTAGACTTTCTACTGGCTATAAGAAACAAAGGATTAGTTAAATTTCCTGATATTTTACTCACCCCCATCTCATCCAAGATGTTCATGTCTTTCTTTCTTCAGTCGTTAAGAAGAGTCTTTTTTTGAGGAAAACATTCCAGGATTTTTCTCCCCATCATAGACTTCAATGGCAACCAAAATGTTGAAGGTCCAAATCAGTGCAGTTTCAAAGGAAGGGCTTCAGAGGCTCTGCACGACCCCAGACGAGGAATAGGGTCTTATCTAGACAAACCATCGGTCATTAAAAAAAAAAAAAAAAAATGATATGCTTTTTTTTATTTATTTTTTTAAAGATTTTTTTATTATGATAGGACAGTAGGTAGACAGGAAGCGAAGTGGGAGAGAGAGAGAGGGACGGGATCGGGAAAGGTCCACGAGCCGGGACTCGAACTCGGGTCGCCCGAAGTGCAACAGCGCTATATGTCAGCGCACTGCCCACGAGGCTATTGGTGCTGACATAAAAAAAAAAGTATATACTTTTTAACCTAAATTGCTCATCTTGCGCTGCTCTGCGACGTGCCATGGATTGCGCAATCACGTTGTAAAGGTCACGCTAGACGTAGGCGGAAGTACTGCCCCAAGCGAACGTGCGACGACTGATACAAATGCCCTTTACCAAAAGCACTTCATCTTCAACTTCAAAATCATCAGGCATCGTTGTTTTACCTTTTTTTTTACTAAAGGGCGTTTGTATTTGTCTTCGCATGTGCACTTTGTAAACACGGGGGCGGTACTTCGACCTACATCTACCGCAGGGATGGACAATTCCAGTCCTCGAGGGCCACTGCCCTGCAGAGTTTAGCTCCAACCCTGATAAAACTCACCTGCCTGTAGCATTCTAGTAATCCTGAAGATATTGATTAGCTGGTTCAGGTGTGTTTGATTAGGGTTGGAGCTAAACTATGCAGTGGCCCTCAACGACGTGATTCTGTGGCACGTCGCAAAGCAGCGCAAGATGAGCAATTTAGGTAAAAAAGTATATACATTTTTTAATTTTTATTTAAATGACCGATGGTTTGTCTAGATAAGACCCTATTCCTCGTCTGGGGTCGTGCAGAGCCTCTGAAGCCCTTCCTTTGAAACTGCATTGATTTGGACCTTCAACATTTTGGTTGCTGTGGAAGTCTATGATGGGGAGAAAAATCTTTGGATTGGTTTCCTCAAAAAACTTAATTTCTTTTCAACTGAAGAAAGAAAGACATGAACATCTTGGATGAGATGGGGGTAAAATATCAGGAAATTTTAATTTTGAAGTAAACTAATCCTTTATGGTCATGTCAACTTATTCTCCTAACCCGAACCCTACCATAACAGTCTAGTAATACTCAAATGAGAGTTTGTCGACATGTAGTTGCAAAGTCACGTGTGTAAAGTGGACTATCGAATAAAGTGTAACCCATGACATTTCTGACGTTGTTGATGCAATTTTGAAACTGTAGCTTTCCAAACTACAAGCTACTCATAATGTAAAGTAGTTTGGCAGCAATCAGGCCCTTTTGAAATGTAGTTAGCTACTCTATCAGCCTCTAAAAAAAAAGTATATAATTACACTATCATTCATAAGTTCAGGGTCAGTACGTTTATTTATATATAGAAACTAATACTTTTGTTCAGCAAGGATGCATTAAATTGATCAAAAGTGACAGTAAAGACATTTTATAATGTTACAAAAGATTTATATTTCAAATAAATGCTGTTCTTTTGAACTTTCTCTATATAAAGGTTTCCACAAAAATATCTCAACATTGATAATTAAGAAATTAAAAATATATTAGAATGAGTTCTGAAGGATCATGTGACACTGAAGACTGGAGTTATGATGCTGAAAATACAGCTTTGATCACAGGAATAAATTACATTTCAGCATATATTCACATAGAAAACAGTTATTTTCAATGATAATAATATTTCACAATGTTACTGTTTTTACTGTATTTTCTGTCCAATACATACAGGCTTGATGAGCTGAAGAGACTTCATTTAAAACCTAAAAACATCTCCAGGCCCCAAACTTTTGAATGCTAGTGTACGTTTACGGCAGTGAACTACTGGATTTCTGCTTCAATTTCTATAGTTGAAGTATAACGAGAAGTGTATATACTTTAATCTTTCTGTGTGTGTGTGTGTGTGTGTGTGTGTGTAAAGAGTAGGATGTTTTTAGACCCCTGCGTATAAAGGCCATGATTTACATACATCTCTCCATTATAGCTTCATGTGAATTGAGCTGCACATCTGCATATACTGTACATGGATTGTGGAGGAGGTTTGCGGATTGACGTGAGGTTTTCTCTGATTAGCTTGTGGAGGTGAGATGCCTGATGGTCTTCCGTCAGTAATGAGCAGATAATGTGCACGCATCCGACTGTACAGGCCTATAAACCATAACAGCTTCATTAAAACGGAGCAGCTGTAATTAATACATGTACATTCAATATAAATCTGCTCATGCACTGATACTGCGCTCGCATGCACAAACACACCCTCAAGAAAAGATCTCACAGACCACAATTTGATATCAAATATATTTAATATACAGTATATACAAATTTTTATCTTAATCAAATGTATATTTTGCAGTTTATTAAATCAAAATACTATCATTATTCAAGATTATTATTACATTTAACCTTCATATTATGCATTTAAAATTCTGTAAATTTAAGTAATTCTGTACTACTTGGGACTAAATTGGCCCACTTTTTAGTGTATAAAACAATACTTTTATTCCTTTTACTTTTATATCATATGAACACTTTTTCCCAGTCATCTCAATGGCAAATTGATTAATCGGATAAAAAGCCCATTTATTTTATTTTATTGACAAAACACAATATTCCACATCCTGCCCAATGCTGTCCTTCAAACAATCATGTCAGCTGAGTGCTATGAACACACACATAGTGAATATATCTACCCTTACAAAAATGAACCATGGTTTCACAACGAATAAAACAATCCAAAAAAATTAAATAAATAAATAACAGGGTTATTGTAGTTATTCCATGGTAACCACAAATTAACCATGATTTTGCTTCAAATCCATAGTTTAACTATATGGTATTTGTGTGGTTATACAAACGGTAATCAATAGGACAAAACATTTTTTTTTACTATAATAAAACCATGGTTCATTTCCTTATGGGTATGTTTGTGCAATACACGATGTGCAAAAGTTACTAAGCAAAAGGACCGTTTAAACCCCCTACATTAAAATGATGTTAAAGAAAAACAAAAAACCACAAACTCAGTGTTAGCAGATAAGAGGAATGTTCTTTAGGAACACACACAAGTAACCTTTTACTGCCATTTCTTAATCTTTTAAATAGGCTATAAGAAACATTTCCAATTCACGCCGCGTTAACCAATCAGGAGCCTGCTTGCTGCTGTCACATGGTAAAGTGACGTGATGAGAAACCCTGCATAATTTTAAAATACTACTATTGTGTCACAAAATGTAGTTTTAAGACTTTTTCAGGTGAGAATGTAGTTGTTTAAAGCTCAAATCTGTGGTTTATTTATAAAGAGAGCGCCTATTTAAAAAAAAAAAATAATCTTGCGTTTTTGGAGTTGTGAGATCCAGGCGATCACTGGGCGCTCAGCGCTCATTAACCCCGGCGAGAGCAGCCTTTCCTCGGCCAGTCCTTCTGACGTCTGCCGCTGGCTCTGATGTCCTGTAGTGGTTAAACATGAGATATAATTTGTCTTGTGTATATCTAACGGGTGATCTTTGAACTCATGAATCTATAATTTGTTGTCTGCCAAATCGTTTTTGACTGAGGGCAAAGAGAAGTTTCATAACTTTATTTTTTTAGGATATTTAAATGTACATGCAGTGAAGATAATGTAGGTAGTGCGTTGCCCGGACCACATTTGTGTGACTATTAATGTTTAATATATATTTTTTATGAAAATGAAAAGAGGCAGAGGTGTTTTATAACATATTTCTCCTGGATCGCCTTGAACTGCATGAGTCTATTTCGCTTCAAGTGCTCGATTTATACGCGCATCCACAGCGAATTGGACGCGTGTATAAATCGAGCTTTGATGCAAAATAGATTGTATTAGATAAATAGAATGGATTCAAAATGTTCAAGCGTCCAACTAGACGCGAATTTGACGCTCTATTTGCGTTCGGTGTGAACGCAGCATTAAATGTAACATTAGTAACTGAGTACACAACTAGTTTACAACTATGTTTTACTATACTATACTACAAGTGAACTTATAGGTATACTAATAGTTGACTAGTTAAATGCTTGTAGCACATTTTTTAGTTTATGAAATCATGAATGTAATTCAGAAACTTAATTGCATGTTGAGAAGTAAATGAGGAATCAATTAATCCAATGAGGCAATCTGCATATGAATGCATTTACAAATGATTTGTTGGATTCATTCAGTTCATCTTTCATGAATAAGGCCCGTTGTGTTTAGAATCAGTCAGGTCATCAGTATATTTCTTACAATTCAGAGAAGTGTAATCCTACACAGTATTTCTTGGCATGATTGCGAGATGTCTACGGCCTCCCTGTAGGCGACGGCAGCTCATCATGCCTCTCGTATAGACTGGCGTGTGTGTTGTCACCGGTCCCAGTAAGTGATGAAGAGAGAGGTGTGTTTAGTGAGTCCTGCTGTGGTGACAGTCTCTAATCAGCTCGGGTTTGAGGGCATGTCTGCTCTGCCCAAAGGCAAAGTCTATGCTCTGGGACCACCAATATCATTTCATTTCTCTTTCTGTCTCTGGCTGGCTCTCTCTCAGTCTCTATCTGTGTCGTTTCGAAGCCAATAATGACCAATGGCACAACCTTGTTTACCCACGGTCACTGAGGAACGCACTGAAGCCATGACCCAATATAAAACTACACTCATGTCATCATAGAACTAGTCCTGGATGAAATAAAAATCGAGCTATTTACTTTCTTAATATATGTTCCTGGTCTTATTGCCCTTGTGAAAGAGAGATGTACACTTTAGCATACTTTTTACAGAAATCAGCTCTTAATATGGAAAAATATACTTCAAAAGAACATACTTTCAGAAACTTAATTGCATGTTATTTGCAATTAAATGAAAATGTATTATAGTTGAACTTGAGTGCTTTTTTGACCGACTTATACGTTTTATATATTGTCTTTGAAATATGTTTAAAGTGTACTGCCGACAAGCATTTATGGTTAACTACTTTAATGTCATCACATCAAGATATTGTACTTTTTTAAAGCAAGATTATTGAAACATAATGAATGATTGAAAATTGTTTTCTTAACATTTTAAACAAACATTTACTCTCTTTAAGTACTCTTAAGTGACCTTTTATTTCATTAATATTGTCTGTGAGTACAGATTTTTTAAATGGATTTGAAGTACACAAGTGCGCATTTAATACAATTAAGCACATTTGTTTTTCACAAGGCTGTGCATGATTCATCAGTGCATGTTGTTCATATAGTGAGATCTTTATAGAGTTATTGAGTTGCTATGGTTCATTGTATTACATCTGGTTATTAGTTTCTGGGTTCTTTAAAACACTAGTATAGAGGTTTCAGAGGTTCGTGCTGAAGCTCAAACGTGCTGCGTAACACGAGAATTAACCTCATTGGTTCTTGCAGAAGCTCAAACGTGCTGCGTAACACGAGAATGAACCTCATAGGTTCTTGCGGAAGCTCAAACGTGTTGCGTAACACAAGAATGAACGTCATTGGTTCTTGCTGAAGCTCAAACGTGCTGCGTAACACGAGAATGAACCTCATAGGTTCTTGCGGAAGCTCAAACGTGTTGCGTAACACAAGAATGAACGTCATTGGTTCTTGCTGAAGCTCAAACGTGCTGCGTAACACGAGAATGAACCTCATTGGTTCTTGCTGAAGCTCAAACGTGCTGCGTAACACAAGAATGAGCCTCATTGGTTCTTGCTGAAGCTCAAACGTGCTGCGTAACACGAGAATGAACCTCATAGGTTCTTGCGGAAGCTCAAACGTGTTGCGTAACACAAGAATGAACGTCATTGGTTCTTGCTGAAGCTCAAACGTGCTGCGTAACACGAGAATGAACCTCATTGGTTCTTGCTGAAGCTCAAACGTGCTGCGTAACACAAGAATGAGCCTCATTGGTTCTTGCTGAAGCTCAAACGTGCTGCCTAACACGAGAATGAACCTCATTGGTTCTTGCAGAAGCTCAAACGTGTTGCGTAACACGAGAATGAACCTCATTGGTTCTTGCAGAAGCTCAAACGTGCTGCATAACACGAGAATGAACCTCATAGGTTCTTGCGGAAGCTCAAACGTGTTGCGTAACACAAGAATGAACGTCATTGGTTCTTGCTGAAGCTCAAACGTGCTGCGTAACACGAGAATGAACCTCATTGGTTCTTGCTGAAGCTCAAACGTGCTGCGTAACACAAGAATGAGCCTCATTGGTTCTTGCGGAAGCTCAAACGTGCTGCGTAACACGAGAATGAGCCTCATTGGTTCTTGCTGAAGCTCAAACGTGATGCGTAACACAAGAATGAGCCTCATTGGTTCTTGCTGAAGCTCAAACGTGCTGCGTAACACGAGAATGAGCCTCATTGGTTCTTGCTGAAGCTCAAACGTGCTGCGTAACACAAGAATGAACGTCATTGGTTCTTGCTGAAGCTCAAACGTGCTGCGTAACACGAGAATGAACCTCATTGGTTCTTGCTGAAGCTCAAACGTGCTGCGTAACACAAGAATGAGCCTCATTGGTTCTTGCTGAAGCTCAAACGTGCTGCGTAACACGAGAATGAGCCTCATTGGTTCTTGCTGAAGCTCAAACGTGATGCGTAACACAAGAATGAACGTCATTGGTTCTTGCTGAAGCTCAAACGTGCTGCGTAACACGAGAATGAGCCTCATTGGTTCTTGCTGAAGCTCAAACGTGCTGCGTAACACAAGAATGAACCTCATTGGTTCTAGCTGAAGCTCAAACGTGCTGCATAACACGAGAATGAACCTCATTGGTTCTTGCTGAAGCTCAAACGTGCTGCGTAACACAAGAATGAACGTCATTGGTTCTTGCTGAAGCTCAAACGTGCTGCGTAACACGAGAATGAGCCTCATTGGTTCTTGCTGAAGCTCAAACGTGCTGCGTAACACGAGAATGAACCTCATTGGTTCTTGCTGAAGCTCAAACGTGCTGCGTAGCACAAGAATGAACGTCATTGGTTCTTGCTGAAGCTCAAACGTGCTGCGTAACACGAGAATGAGCCTTATTGGTTCTTGCTGAAGCTCAAACGTGCTGCGTAACACGAGAATGAACCTCATTGGTTCTTGCTGAAGCTCAAACGTGCTGCGTAACACAAGAATGAACGTCATTGGTTCTTGCTGAAGCTCAAACGTGCTGCGTAACACGAGAATGAGCCTCATTGGTTCTTGCGGAAGCTCAAACGTGTTGCGTAACACAAGAATGAACGTCATTGGTTCTTGCTGAAGCTCAAACGTGCTGCGTAACACGAGAATGAGCCTCATTGGTTCTTGCTGAAGCTCAAACGTGCTGCGTAACACAAGAATGAACGTCATTGGTTCTTGCTGAAGCTCAAACGTGCTGCGTAACACGAGAATGAACCTCATTGGTTCTTGCTGAAGCTCAAACGTGCTGCGTAACACAAGAATGAACGTCATTGGTTCTTGCTGAAGCTCAAACGTGCTGCGTAACACGAGAATGAGCCTCATTGGTTCTTGCTGAAGCTCAAACGTGCTGCGTAACACGAGAATGAACCTCATTGGTTCTTGCTGAAGCTCAAACGTGCTGCGTAGCACAAGAATGAACGTCATTGGTTCTTGCTGAAGCTCAAACGTGCTGCGTAACACGAGAATGAGCCTCATTGGTTCTTGCTGAAGCTCAAACGTGCTGCGTAACACGAGAATGAACCTCATTGGTTCTTGCTGAAGCTCAAACGTGCTGCGTAACACAAGAATGAACGTCATTGGTTCTTGCTGAAGTTCAAACGTGCTGCGTAACACAAGAATGAACGTCATTGGTTCTTGCTGAAGCTCAAACGTGCTGCGTAACACGAGAATGAACCTCATTGGTTCTAGCTGAAGCTCAAACGTGCTGCATAACACGAGAATGAACCTCATTGGTTCTTGCTGAAGCTCAAACGTGCTGCGTAACACGAGAATGAACCTCATTGGTTCTTGCTGAAGCTCAAACGTGCTGCGTAACACGAGAATGAACCTCATTGGTTCTAGCTGAAGCTCAAACGTGCTGCATAACACGAGAATGAACCTCATTGGTTCTTGCTGAAGCTCAAACGTGCTGCGTAACACGAGAATGAACCTCATTGGTTCTTGCTGAAGCTCAAACGTGCTGCGTAACACGAGAATGAACCTCATTGGTTCTAGCTGAAGCTCAAATGTGCTGCGTAACACGAGAATTAACCTCATTGGTTCTTGCTGAAGCTCAAACGTGCTGCGTAACACAAGAATTACCCTCATTGGTTCTAGCTGAAGCTCAAACGTGCTGCGTAACACGAGAATGAACCTCATTGGTTCTTGCTGAAGCTCAAACGTGCTGCATAACACGAGAATGAACCTCATTGGTTCTAGCTGAAGCTCAAACGTGCTGCATAACACGAGAATGAACCTCATTGGTTCTAGCTGAAGCTCAAACGTGCTGCGTAACACGAGAATGAACCTCATTGGTTCTTGCTGAAGCTCAAACGTGCTGCCTAACACGAGAATGAGCCTCATTGGTTCTTGCTGAAGCTCAAATGTGCTGCGTAACACGAGAATGAACCTCATTGGTTCTTGCTGAAGCTCAAACGTGATGCTTAACACGAGAATGAACCTCATTGGTTCTTGCAGAAGCTCAAATGTGCTGCGTAACACGAGAATGAACCTCATTGGTTCTTGCTGAAGCTCAAACGTGATGCTTAACACGAGAATTAACCTCATTGGTTCTTGCTGAAGCTCAAACGTGCTGCGTAACACGAGAATGAACCTCATTGGTTCTTGCTGAAGCTCAAACGTGATGCGTAACACGAGAATGAACCTCATTGGTTCTTGCTGAAGCTCAAACGTGATGCGTAACACGAGAATGAACCTCATTGGTTCTTGCTGAAGCTCAAACGTGCTGCGTAACACGAGAATGAACCTCATTGGTTCTTGCTGAAGCTCAAACGTGCTGCGTAACACGAGAATGAACCTCATTGGTTCTTGCTGAATCTCAAACGTGCTGCGTAACACGAGAATGAACCTCATTGGGTCTTGCTGAATCTCTAACGTGATGCGTAACACGAGAATGAACCTCATTGGTTCTTGCTGAAGCTCAAACGTGATGCGTAACACGAGAACGAACCTCATTGGTTCTTGCTGAAGCTCAAACGTGATGCGTAACACGAGAACGAACCTCATTGGTTCTTGCTGAAGCTCAAACGTGCTGCGTAACACGAGAACGAACCTCATTGGTTCTTGCTGAAGCTCAAACGTGCTGCGTAACACGAGAATGAACCTCATTGGTTCTTGCTGAAGCTCAAACGTGATGCGTAACACGAGAACGAACCTCATTGGTTCTTGCTGAAGCTCAAACTTGCTGCGTAACACGAGAACGAACCTCATTGGTTCTTGCTGAAGCTCAAACGTGCTGCGTAACACGAGAATGAACCTCATTGGTTCTTGCTGAAGCTCAAACGTGATGCGTAACACGAGAATGAACCTCATTGGTTCTTGCTGAAGCTCAAACGTGATGCGTAACACGAGAATGAACCTCATTGGTTCTTGCTGAAGCTCATACGTGCTGCGTAACACGAGAATGAACCTCATTGGTTCTTGCTGAAGCTCAAACGTGCTGCGTAACACGAGAATGAACCTCATTGGTTCTTGCTGAAGCTCATACGTGCTGCGTAACACGAGAATGAACCTCATTGGTTCTTGCTGAAGCTCAAACGTGCTGCGTAACACGAGAATGAACCTCATTGGTTCTTGCTGAAGCTCAAACGTGATGCGTAACACGAGAATGAACCTCATTGGTTCTTGCTGAAGCTCAAACGTGATGCGTAACACGAGAATGAACCTCATTGGTTCTTGCTGAAGCTCATACGTGCTGCGTAACACGAGAATGAACCTCATTGGTTCTTGCTGAAGCTCAAACGTGCTGCATAACACGAGAATGAACCTCATTGGTTCTCGTTGAAGCTCAAACGTGATGCGTAACACGAGAATGAACCTCATTGGTTCTCGCTGAAGCTCAAACGTGCTGCGTAACACGAGAATGAACCTCATTGGTTCTTGCTGAAGCTCAAACGTGATGCGTAACACAAGAATGAACCTCATTGGTTCTCGCTGAAGCTCAAACGTGCTGCATAACACGAGAATGAACCTCATTGGTTCTTGCTGAAGCTCAAACTTGATGCGTAACACGAGAACGAACCTCATTGGTTCTTGCTGAAGCTCAAACGTGCTGCGTAACACGAGAATGAACCTCATTGGTTCTTGCTGAAGCTCAAACTTGATGCGTAACACGAGAATGAACCTCATTGGTTCTTGCTGAAGCTCAAACTTGATGCGTAACACGAGAATGAACCTCATTGGTTCGTGCTGAAGCTCAAACGTGCTGCGTAACACGAGAATGAACCTCATTGGTTCTTGCTGAAGCTCAAACGTGCTGCGTAACACGAGAATGAACCTCATTGGTTCTTGCTGAAGCTCAAACGTGATGCGTAACACAAGAATGAACCTCATTGGTTCTCGCTGAAGCTCAAACGTGCTGCATAACACGAGAATGAACCTCATTGGTTCTTGCTGAAGCTCAAACTTGATGCGTAACACGAGAACGAACCTCATTGGTTCTTGCTGAAGCTCAAACGTGCTGCGTAACACGAGAATGAACCTCATTGGTTCTTGCTGAAGCTCAAACGTGCTGCGTAACACGAGAATGAACCTCATTGGTTCTTGCTGAAGCTCAAACGTGCTGCGTAACACGAGAATGAACCTCATTGGTTCTAGCTGAAGCTCAAATGTGCTGCGTAACACGAGAATTAACCTCATTGGTTCTTGCTGAAGCTCAAACGTGCTGCGTAACACAAGAATTACCCTCATTGGTTCTAGCTGAAGCTCAAACGTGCTGCGTAACACGAGAATGAACCTCATTGGTTCTTGCTGAAGCTCAAACGTGCTGCATAACACGAGAATGAACCTCATTGGTTCTAGCTGAAGCTCAAACGTGCTGCATAACACGAGAATGAACCTCATTGGTTCTAGCTGAAGCTCAAACGTGCTGCGTAACACGAGAATGAACCTCATTGGTTCTTGCTGAAGCTCAAACGTGCTGCCTAACACGAGAATGAGCCTCATTGGTTCTTGCTGAAGCTCAAATGTGCTGCGTAACACGAGAATGAACCTCATTGGTTCTTGCTGAAGCTCAAACGTGATGCTTAACACGAGAATGAACCTCATTGGTTCTTGCAGAAGCTCAAATGTGCTGCGTAACACGAGAATGAACCTCATTGGTTCTTGCTGAAGCTCAAACGTGATGCTCAACACGAGAATTAACCTCATTGGTTCTTGCTGAAGCTCAAACGTGCTGCGTAACACGAGAATGAACCTCATTGGTTCTTGCTGAAGCTCAAACGTGATGCGTAACACGAGAATGAACCTCATTGGTTCTTGCTGAAGCTCAAACGTGATGCGTAACACGAGAATGAACCTCATTGGTTCTTGCTGAAGCTCAAACGTGCTGCGTAACACGAGAATGAACCTCATTGGTTCTTGCTGAAGCTCAAACGTGCTGCGTAACACGAGAATGAACCTCATTGGTTCTTGCTGAATCTCAAACGTGCTGCGTAACACGAGAATGAACCTCATTGGGTCTTGCTGAATCTCAAACGTGATGCGTAACACGAGAATGAACCTCATTGGTTCTTGCTGAAGCTCAAACTTGATGCGTAACACGAGAATGAACCTCATTGGTTCGTGCTGAAGCTCAAACGTGCTGCGTAACACGAGAATGAACCTCATTGGTTCTTGCTGAAGCTCAAACGTGCTGCGTAACACGAGAATGAACCTCATTGGTTCTTGCTGAAGCTCAAACGTGATGCGTAACACAAGAATGAACCTCATTGGTTCTCGCTGAAGCTCAAACGTGCTGCATAACACGAGAATGAACCTCATTGGTTCTTGCTGAAGCTCAAACTTGATGCGTAACACGAGAACGAACCTCATTGGTTCTTGCTGAAGCTCAAACGTGCTGCGTAACACGAGAATGAACCTCATTGGTTCTTGCTGAAGCTCAAACGTGCTGCGTAACACGAGAATGAACCTCATTGGTTCTTGCTGAAGCTCAAACTTGATGCGTAACACGAGAATGAACCTCATTGGTTCGTGCTGAAGCTCAAACGTGCTGCGTAACACGAGAATGAACCTCATTGGTTCTTGCTGAAGCTCAAATGTGCTGCATAACACGAGAATGAACCTCATTGGTTCTTGCTGAAGCTCAAACGTGCTGCATAACACGAGAATGAACCTCATTGGTTCTTGCTGAAGCTCAAACTTGATGCGTAACACGAGAATGAACCTCATTGGTTCGTGCTGAAGCTCAAACGTGCTGCGTAACACGAGAATGAACCTCATTGGTTCTTGCTGAAGCTCAAATGTGCTGCATAACACGAGAATGAACCTCATTGGTTCTCATGCTTGAGCTTCCTTCAAAATTAAATGCTGTAAACATTGTTCATTGAGCAAGAAGAAATGGTTTTATAACTATTTCTTATTTGGATAGTTCACCCAAAAATTTACATTCTGTCACAATTTACACCTTCCTCATGTCATTCCAAACCTGCAGAACACAAAAGATGATGTTTTGGTGTCCTAACAGCACTGGAGCCTATTGACTTTGGACCAAAAAACATATAAAACATAAAAAAAAAAATATTTTGTCTTCACATGCAGGTTTGGAAGGCATCAAGGCGAGTAAATGGAAACAGAATTTAAATTTTTAGGTGAACTGTCCCTTTAAAAGTTATATATTGAGCCATTTATAAGGGTCCAATTTAAATGTTCTTTTTGTCTAGGTCCAAATATTTCAAAACATTAAATACAGAAGTAATATAGTGTTCACTGACAAATACAGTTCTATATAGAACCATTTTTCTCATTTGAAGTTGAAAGCTAAAAATTCTTTGTGATTTAAAACCCTTTTTTGATTCTAATTGGAACTTTTAATGTTTTCATGTTCACTTTTGTCCAACTGATCTTGAAGTTTAACATCTCAAGCTTTCACGGTTTTCCAGATGATAGTATTTCAAATCAAAAAGTGACACATTTTATGATTTCCTACACAATTTGAGATGAAAGGCAGGCTGCAATGAATGTAGGTTGTCGTCCGAGTCTTTGTTTTGAACCGAGCGACAGTGACAGTAAAAACACAACCCTGTGTGAGCCTCAACACTGTCATTAAAGAGACCTGCGGGGGGGGGGCGGGAAGTCACTTCAAACCCTTCATCACCGGCCGTTTGGCGCAGACATCACTGTCGGCACGGTAACCAGGTCAGATTGTATCTGTGAAAGGAACATGGGACGGTTCTTCAGACATGGCCGAAGCCTGAAGATGATAGTATCAGATTTCTTTACCGCAGTCAGGAAGGAGAAACTGACAAAATACTATGATTGAGACAAGCTTTCAAAAACAACAAAAAACAGCCTAAATATTTCAATCTGAGATAAAATAAAAAAAAAGGATTTACTTGTTAACCGCAATATGAAAAGTGTCATGGTGTTATGCAATGACTTTGAAGCAAGTGTGCCCAAAGTACATTTTGGGACGTTGTGTAACAAACTCATGAGAGAAGCATTCAGGACGTTATAATCTATAGAGGTCATTGCCCCCTCCGCTCTTCTTGTATCAGGTCTGGAGGGAGTTTTAGGGGCAGAACCGTCAACCGTGAACTCTGAAAGCCGCACGGTTGACCCCGATCAAAGACTGAACATGCAAACCGAAAGCGCAAAGGACCTTACCATGGGAAATTCCAGCATGAAATAGGGCACTGTTGTAATATTTCTCTCATGTGAGTAAATAATTGCAGTTCTCCTCACCTACCCGCCTCTCACAACAGGAAAATCTTGCTAGGTTCATTCATATTCCACTGATGTTTTCCTTAATGCATGATAAGATTAAGACAGATACAAATGAAAAACATTAGCCTGACGTCGTCATACTCAATTCTAGTCAGAATTTGAGTCTGATACTGCTCCGTTGGGTTGTGATTATGGGGCGTGTTTAAACCGAACCAGGAAAGACCTCAATTGGATAGACCTACAACCAATCAGAGCAACGGAGCGACGCATAACGTTAGTTGTCAAATGTCAACAGAACTCAACTGCACTGTGTTGCCAAGTCCGCGGGTTGAAGCGACCCCAATTATGTGATATACAGACCCAGGAATGCGAAATTTAGTAGGCAGTCCAGCCAAAATAACACATATTTTACCCCCCAAATGCCATTTTTCCCGGAGAACCCCCCCACCCCAACCCGGAAAGCTATTGGGCTTGTTTTTGGCTAGTTTTGAGTAGCAGTTGGGCGAGTTTTGCTGTAAAAACTTGGCAACCCTGTCTGCACGCACGCTAGAATAAGTCACGTTAGAAGAAGAAGATGAGTGTAAACGATCTTTGCCGGTGTTGTAAAAAAAGAATTTAAGGATACACAGAGTACTTACCAACACCATCATCATTTCTGAGAGAAATAGTAAAGGTGAACGCATATACGAACAAGTTCTCCGTTTAGGATTAGAACAAATTCAACCCAAGCGCCTTTGATGACGTGGATGATTACGTTACTGTTTATCGTCTGTCCATCATCGTCTAAAGCCCGCCCTGACAATTTCATTGGTCCGAACAGTTTCTGTTCGGGCATAATTACTTCTCTACGGATCAAGTCCAGACCGGACTGCCCGTGCAAATTTTTTTTTGGGCGGGGCTAAGTTCGTCTGGCATCCAGGCTAGAAAAACATGCCTGAAAGATATAATATTTTACAGAGTTCACTACATAGTATTATGTAAGGAATAACTGATCAACCGACTACACTTTTAAAGGTGGGGTAAGTGTTATTTCAAATCTGCTTTAGAAATGTAACTCCGGCAGAGTACCATGACAAACTGATAGCCAATCAGCAGTAAGGGGCGTGTCTACTAATGACAGAGAGAAGAGAGCACTCAGTGCACGTCATTATTCAAAAGACACGACACAGGACGGACATTAGCCGAGCGACGACAGAAAGAGAGAGATGGCAGATTAAAAACACGTGGAAAATGTCTGTCATTTTTATGGAGACCAAGTTGATACAGCATTGCGTTTCCTCACAATTTGAATTCGTCAAATAAACTGACCTGTATGAGTACAGTAGTAATTCAGCACTTGCGGGTAGTTCGGTAGAATGAAATGTCTGCATTTCTTTATGTCCCCTGGGACTTGTGTGTGGCATTTGAATGAATGAATTATAACATTTATTTGAATTATCACGAGAGAGAGAGAGAGAGAGAGAGAGAGAGAGAGAGAGAGAGAGAGAGAGAGAGAGAGAGAGAGAGAAAATTTGTACATGCGTCTGTTTAGCGCCTCTCTCTTTTAATAACGAAGCTGTTTAATTACTTTATAATAGCCATGTAACCTAGACTGGCTAAACGCAGCCCGATTTGCCGGCGATCTGATTTCGCCCTGCAGCTCAGGCTGGAAACCTGTACATTTTATATCCTGCTTCTGTTACAAATTTGAGGGAACCAATCACAAACCGGCTTATCCACCTGGCGTGCTATTGGCGGGTTTAACACAACGACGGATAGAGAAGCGATGGATCGTTGGTCTGATTGGTTGAAGGACTATCCAATTGTGTACAGAGTCATTTGAACTATGCCTGTTGATCACGCCTCTTGTGCAGTAGAAAATACATAGCAGACTCCACAGACCAATGTTCAATCTTAAAGGTCCCGTTCTTCGCGATCCCACTGTTCAAACTTTAGTTAGTGTGTAATGTTGCTGTTAGAGCATAAATAATACCTGTAAAATTATAAAGCTCAAAGTTCAATGCCAAGCGAAATATTTTATTTAACAGAAGTTCCCTTTCAAAGCCTACAGCGAACGGCCGTCTTGGACTACATCCTGGTACTTCCTTCATAAATGACGTCAGTAGAACAGTAGAACAGACTAACCTCCGCCCACAAGACTACTCGGAAAAAGGGGGCGTGGTCTTGTTGCTGTCCCACGTAGAGAAGAGGAAGTGTTGCGTGGAGAAAAGGAATTGTTGCGTTTGAGTGTGTTTGTCGCCATGTCGTCGAGACGCTGTTATTTTCATCCCGGAGTCAAATCACCTTTGTTTGGCTTTCCCAGGGACGCTGTAGAGATCATTAAGCGCATACATCTCCTGTTAAGAGGCGTGACCTTTCCGTGCAACTTGCGCTAAGCTACTGTCGAATCACAACACAGGAACCGTGCAACGTGCGCTAAGCTGCTGTCAAATCACAACACGGAACCGCTGGCACAATCAGAACTCGTTACGTATTTCTGAAGGAGGGACTTCATAGAACAAGGAAGTCATCACCGTTTTTAGGACAGTGAAAACAGCGGTATACAGATAAGTAAATTGTGTGAAAAATACTGTTTTTTTACACGCGAAACATGAACACGTTATATTGCACACTGTAAACACAATCAAAGCTTCAAAAAAACACGAAGAACGGGACCTTTAAAAGATTGAGCTCGGTCTAGTGATAGCCAGACAAGATGTAACCCCCACGTTGCTGAGAAATGTAGCGATTCAGTAGCGAAGCTATTTTATTACTAAAATTTGCGGGGGAGCGTTGATAACATGTTTCTGTGCTCCTGAATATTTCTGTGTGTGCTAGTGACGTATGTCTATGCTTCAGTGAAAACAGCACATTAATATAGAACGGTGATTAACTATCTGCACATTAAGCGGTTTTATTGCACCGCTTCCAGCCAATCAGAATCGAGTATTCAGACAGACCATGGTATAATCTCATTTTTAAATGCGTGTTCCGTGTCAGAAAGTCTGTTTTTGTTTTGGTCTGTGTGATCCCACCCACTGCCAATTTACCCAATAGGCCCTTTTCACAATGACATCAGAAAACTTCCGCCTTTCCTCAAAGCAGTGTATGCGCACTTCCGTTGAACCATACTCACGTTGGATACTTCAGGAGAGTGCCAGAACTGGCTACCTAACAACTCATATAAAGTTTAGAATAATAATGTTTACGTATTTACAAGGTTTTTGTAGTTAGTTTTGTTTAATAACGTTAATGATCATTTCTAGTTTACCATTCTTTAACATGTACGTTAACTGGATGGGAAGCCTTATTCCAAAACGCTTACCTTTTAAAATCAAACCGGTTCGGTTCAATGTATTTTTATCCTTTATCAAGTTTAGAACGTGTTGTAAGCAAAAGTTGGTCTGAAAGTCGCTGTACATCATCTAAACGTGTTTCTGGCAGAGATACAGCCAGGCGAGAGCAGCCTTTCCTCGGCTAGTCCTTCTGCCGCTGGCTCTGATGTCTCGGGGCGATCTTTGGTCTCATGAATCTATTTGCTTGCCAAATCGTTTTGACTGAGGGCAAAGTGAAGTTTCATAACTTAATTTTTTTTTTGGCTATTTAACTTTAGACTGGGTTGTGTTTTATGAATTATTTAATTGTATTACAGTGGTATAGCCTATGCACACTTCTTTTCTGAACCACATGTTAATGTGTAGGCCTATATTTTTATTTTATTTTTAAATGTAAACGAAAAGAGGCATGGTTTTGTTTTATATTTCGTTTGTTATAAATATACATTCAGTGAAGATGATCCAGGTATGCGTTGCCTGAACCACATTTGTGTGGCTATTAATGTTTAATATTTTTTTAATGCAAATGAAAAGAGGCAGAGTGGTGTTTTATGACATATTTCGTTTTATTGTATACATACAGGAGTGAGAGCGAGCTGTCATTCAGGCGCAGCTCCTGGAGCGCCCTGAACATGCGTCTATTTCGATTCAAACGCTCAATTTCTATGCACGTCCAATTCGCTGCGGATGCGTGAATGGATTCAAAATGTTCGCACGTCAAACTAGACGTGATAGACACGATTTTGACGCTCTATTCACGTTTGGTGTGAACGCAGCATAAAACTCCATAACGTTTCACTATGCTGGCGGAAGTAATCATACACGGCTCTGTGTCGGAACGGAAGTTGCGTGATGTGAAAAGGGCCTATAGCATTTTGACACCCTAGGTTGCCAGTTGGTGAAAACGCAACGTATTGTAGCCATGGAAACCTGCAAATGAACTTGAACAGAAATCGCAGATTCTACCTGACCTAAAAAGCCTCGACATCCATCTGAATAGGTCATTGACCAGAGGAATAAAAAAACAGGGATAAATCAACTCATTCACTTGCCCTCGCTCCTTTTGCCTGTTCTCAATCTGGTCTGAGGAAGGGGGGCAGGGGAAACAACTCTCGCCAATATTTTACATTTGGACCGCAGTACACATTTCAACCCCTAGCTGTCAATATTACATACAGCACCTTTAATAAATGGACCGCTTGCAACCCTCTACAGTCAGTACGTTTACATGGACAACAATACTCCGATATTAATCTGATTAAGACAATACTCTGATTAAGAAACTACCACATAAACAGCGATTTCTAATTACCTTAATCCGGTTAAAGCCATACTCGAATTAAACAAAAATCGAATTAAGACATGTGGAGTATGCCTAATTTAGTCGTATTATCTAAGTGCATTGTAGACATGTACACACCTTAATCTAACTATTAACGTCGTGTAGGAGTTTTCGCCGCATTTTGTGACAGGACACACACACACACACACACACACACCAGGCAAGTGCAGAGGGGAGGGCTTTGGGGGCTCGAGCCCCTGCCCTTTTTAAAAATGTATCAAAAGTGCCCCTCTCAACAATCATCAATAATATTGTAACAAATAAAACAGAATTTGAATTATAATTAATATAACAGCGCAACAAAGCGGTCAAATTCCAGTTTATCTTTTACGTATCTGTCAGTCTGAAATGTCGTTGCCATGACGTGTTGCTATGGTGTGTGTCTTGCTTGAATGCTCATTCTGACACTGCCTCCTCTATACTTTTTCTTTTTGTTGTAATAATTCTGCTCATTGTAAAAGTAAAATACAATAAGTTTGTATCTGTAATCCCAGATTCATAATTGATTCAAAGTTACAGTGGGTTGCCTGAGCCCATTGATTTTAACAGACCCACGAAAGTCGCGCTATGACAGCGTAGCGCGGCATGCGGACGTAATGACATGCCATTAATCGAGCTATGTTCTATAACATGTAAAACGGGAACATGAACGGAATATTCTATAAGCAACTCATGTAAACGCCTTAATCAGAATATAAAGCCAATAATTAGATTACTGCTGTCCATGTAAACGTAGTCAGTGCGAGTAAAACACTTGCATATGCGAGTAAATCGTTTACTCGCTGAACACTCTGAATGAGCGCTTGAGAGTTTCGCTCTCGTCAAGCGATCTATACCAGCCATTCCCAAACTGTGGTCCGTGAGGGTACTGCAGGTGGTCCGTGGAAAGGCAAAATAAATTTTTTTTACCTTCATTTTACCAGGAAATTCCCATAAAAATAAAAAGTAAAAAGAATATGTGGGCCTATATTGATATAAAATTTAAATTAAATTGTCAAGTTATTGTGTGATTACTAAAATAGGCTAGTGGCGCTCGGCCGTGACGTTCAAGTTCAGTGCCTCACTTTTTGAGGACTTGTAAACTTTAAATAATAACTCTAATAATCCCCTAAATTTGCCAAAGGTTTTGAAATGTTGACTATATCCAAGTGTTCTTATTACTGTATAGATTTCATACTCCATTGCAAAATAAGCCCGTTGTTTAAATGAACCCGATTATGCACTTGAGTACATAAATAAAATAAATATGTGGCAGCCGTTGTATACAGTAAACTTTCTTTTAACAAGCCTGTTGTACTGATGTGATGACTAGGGATGGGTCGCGATTTTCGAATATTCGATAGTTGATTTAATTATAGAATATCGAATAGTTTGTGCGATTATCGTCCTCAAAAAAATCCCCATGTTTTCGGTTTGGTGGTGACGCATTCATGTGACCAGAGGGAGGCGCTGCCAATAACGCACCTAAAGCTGTCAGTCAGTTCTCAGGGTGTTTTATACTGGGCACGTTTGCTGCGGTCCGAGCATGATTCTTCCCTCCGCCTCCGCAGTGTTGGTCTGGTTTCACACTCAACTTGAACCCTAGTGCGTTTGCGTTCATCGAACGTCATCACAAACGTGCACGGGCATGATAGTAAACAGAATGCGGGACAAATATATTGGGCTTTTTTTTATTAATTTGGTGCTATTATGTGCAGCTGAGTAAACAACACTTGTGTTTACCGTAAGTGTGTCGCTGGAAAGCGGCTTTGCTGCTTGCAAACAGACTCTTTTGAGGAGACGTGAATTGCCATTCATTTGCTGCCCTGATTGCACTCTATGCGCGAATACACTGCAGGCTCGTTCTCGTGATCGTATCTCAGGTAAATCATCAACACTATCATCACTTACATGTGTGTTATTGAACTAATGACATTGCAATCGGCTAAAACGCATGCACTGGTTACTTTTCTTCCAGAACAAGTGCACACCCGAGTGTTGTTTCACATTCACGTCAATCGCAGCACAGCTTCGAGTGAAACCGAACTCCGGTTGTGTGTTCTCGGGTTCAATACCTCAGTGCACACCAAGCTCTGTATGCAAGCTTTCACATTAGCAATTTTTCATGCGAACCGTGCTCCATTTCGAACTAAACTGCCAGAGCAAAAACGCCCTGAGACAACAGAAGAAGAACACATCGCCTCACGCGCACACTGTAGACTTTAGGCATTTAACGGTTGCGGTAACTTGGGGCGATGTCAAATAACAGTCATATGTGTCAGCGTTACAATAATTATATGGCTTGAGTTGATATAGCCTATTCCCTAATGAATTAAACAGTTTGTTATCATACAGATTGAGAGTGTGAATGGTCTCTCTCCCTCTCTCTCTGTTTATATGCGTGTAGCCTTTACATGCGTGCATGTGGGGGAGGAGTTGCGATTTTCGAATAAAAATCGAATAATTCCCAGCGATCTTCGAATATTATTTTTGCTTGAAATGCCCATCCCTAGTGATGACCAGTTATAGTTTTAGTGCTAGTAAGCCTATTTAGAGGTGCGGATTAATTCAGGTAGGTCTGTGTGTAGACATATATTTTATTATGTGTATTATGAGGTGGTCCGCAAAATTTCTTGATTACAACTAGTGGTCCACACACACAAAAGGTTTGAAAACCCCTGATCTATACGATTACAAATCAGCTCATCTGACGTACCGTGAACTCTAGTGTGAAGAACGCCGTCGCTTTGCTGAGTGCGTTTCACACACGCGAGAGTCTTACATACCACGCAAAATCGACGCGCTTCATGATAACAATATTCTTTGTATTTTACTGTCAGTTAGTTTCCTGTGAGTTAATTTGGAATTATTCAGCTTTTAAGAACAAGCAGAAGATATGCCGTTTTTTTCCTGTAGTGGGCAGAACTAATGCGCAAACGGCAACCTCATTGGCTGGCGCACATCTTTTCCTGTCCCTATTATGATTTCAGCAAATCAGTTTGAGCGAATGCTGTCAACGTGATTAATATTCATGAACCCAGCAGCTCATCAATCCTTAGTGTGTTGTATATTGTTATTAGTAGTAGAATTAGTAGTTTTGTTTAATTGTAAATAAGTATAAATATAATATAATAAAGTATTTCAGTCTGGCGACTAAACAGAAAAATGTACTAGCCAATGGCGATTCTATTGCCAAGGTGTGCGTAGAGGGTTGTATTTGGATCAGTTCCTCAACTCTACTTTCCTTCTGCAATGGTCAAACAACAGATCTAGTATGGAGAATGAACATGTATTGTCACGTTGTGAACTATTGAAAACCGTGAATATTGCCATGCTTTCTTCAGACTCTCAAGCTGATAGAGATGGAGGTGTGTAATTCATGATGGCACTGCACTTTCAGACAGAAACAACTGTCAGTCCTGTTGATGAATACCAGAGATGTTTTAATGCGCGACCACAAAAATGTCGCAGGAAACCGAATCATCAATGTCCCAGAGTTTAGTGGTTCAAGATGACTTCCTAGAGGTCGAATTTGCGGAAAATGCATTTTGAATGACGTTCGATTTTCATCACATTTGGCATGCTGTTTATTTTACAGTTCATGAAAGATAACCAACATTTTGTTGGTTAATGCAATGACACTGACCACAAATACACACCTTTATGAGAACTCATAATGATGATATTTATAGATCATTTAGGATGAGATTTGGTGTGAATCTTTAAAATCGCTTCCTGTTCCTGAGCTGCTGTGTTAAGGAGGATCACCTCACACCGGGGGTTTCCTGTGCCTCTTTTTAACCGCTATGGGTTTTTAGGCCTTCTGTGCAGCCACCACTGCGGCCAGTTTTATTTTAACAGGTTTTAATGTTCAAAGGAGACCACTGTCCTGCGTTTTTGTTTTGAGCTCTGGTTTCTTTGAGAGGCAGGCTTGTAATTTGTGGTCTCAAATGGAGACCTTTGCAACCAGTTTCCTTTTGCTCATATGCAACATACAAGGCAAAGATAAATATAAATAAAGGCTTTGCCACCTCACTTCTTTGAATTTCACTCTAAAAAATACTGTAATTATTGTTTTCTCAGTAATGGGGTTATGTTTGAAAACACAAACAACAGATATATCCATTACAGAACAAACGACTGAATTCTCCCTGATTTTAGCAGGAGGTTACACTCAGACAGCAGCGTTACGAGAACATGAAGAAGGTGTGGAATCATTGAAAACCGATTTAGAGAAGTTGCTTAGATTTGTTTCCTTTTTCAATATTGTTGGATCAAAAATTTATTCTCATTTATTCATCCTCATATCGTTGATATATAGCGTATATTGATATTGTATATAATGTATACAATATACTAATTTATAACATAAATTTACATTTATGCATTTGGCAGACACTTTTATCCAAAGCGACTTACAGTGCCCTTATTACAGGGACAATCCCCCTGGAGCAACATGGAGTAAAGGGCCTTGCTCAAGGACACACTGGTGGTGACCGCTGGGATCGAACCAGCAACCTTCTGCATATCAGTTCAGTGGTTTAACCCACTGGACCACCATCTCACGCCTTGAATGCATTGAAGCCTGCTTGTAATGTGTAGCATAACTAAATGAGTCATGCCATTTATATATATTATTTAATTTCTTTTAATTATATATTACCTAGCTTGAAATTATATATATATATATCTCAAAATATCAAAGTAAATGTTTAAAATTAAAATATATAATTGTATGTAATTATATAAATACTATATATATTCATATTAATTGATATTAATTTGATTAAAGTTTATATATTTAGAATAAAAATAATTTTTTATACATTTCAATTTTATAACATTTTTTGGAAATTATTTAAGCTTTTCTAAGCATTTTAGTTTTTTTATTTAAATGATATTACTTTACATTTAAAAATTATTATTATTAAATTATTTAGAACAAATATTTGTATTTTTATTATTTAAATTGTTTATTTAAACTCTATTTAAATGTTATTTAAAATAATGTGCACACACACATATACATACTACTCTCTATATCTGTCTGTGCCAAGTGCCATTTTTATTCTTGTGCACTAAACCAGCGAGTGTGTGTACGATTGAGTGTATGAGTGTGTGTCTCATTGATACTGCACTGGATAGGCAGAAGTTGAGGTTATCGCCAGCGTGACTCATCGGGACTTCCTGGTAGTTGGACTTCAGAGAGTTGGCTGATAATATTGGCTGGGCACACGGTGGCTGTTCCTCTCTCATGCTTTCTCTTTTCCATCCTCTCATTCTGATGTCGGTGTGGGAAACAGGGCCTGCGCGACCTCTCGGATGACCTCAGTGGGAAACGGCAGCCATTTATAGAGTCGTTTCTTTGTCTAACTGTCTGACTGCAACTGGAAATAGACTGTAGCGCTAACATTAATATACATAATCACACAAACCACACGGGCATTTGACATGATGCCTTTTTACAGCATCTTTTGCATAACTAGTGCTGTGTGTGTGTATACTCTATATGTAAATACGATTTTTATAGCATAACATCACACACTCACCGGATCCTCACAAACTTTTCTAAAATCATGTGTTGTACTTGTTGCATCAGTAATTCATCTTATCCGTATAGATTTCAGCCTTCCTGTAAGATTTACCCAGAATGCTTTTATCTGCATTGTGGCCCATCCGGCAGACAGCAGCCATTATACGGCGGTTTCTCTATACTTGGGCCTGATTCTGCATGCAGCGTTGCAAATGACTGTCAGGGTAATGAGAGCTCAGCGTTGTGTGTGTGTGTCCTGTGTCATGCTTGCATGTCTCGTGTGTGTGTGTGTGTGTTACTGTAAGTCATGTCTCATGCTCACTGGGGCCCCTCCAGGCGATGGGGGTCTGTAAACACCTCATCAGCTGATTAGCCAACCTCAGTTAACACACACACACTCACACACATTGTCATAGAAACAGGATAGTTCATGTCCCGGTTATAATAGCCAGATCTTGTACACTTACTGTACTGTGTGTAAAATACATGTGCTGTGTAGAGGTTAAAAGGGTTGACTGACCCACACAACCTGGACAAACTTTACACAGTGATTTTGAAGCAGCCCATGGCTATGTTTGGAATAGCATACCACCATCCGTGATGCTTTTGCATAATGCAGTGCATACTGTGCAGAGTATGCAAATTTTGTGTATGCATGCAGCACCCAGATGACCTGATACACTTTCCCCAAATTATGCAGTGTACAACTTTATACAGATTACTGTATCCCACAGTGCAATGCATTCGACCTTACATTTCTATAGTATAAAAAAGATGGTTGCAATTATAATTAAATTTCAATTTAAATTCTAGTGTTCGATTACAATTATAACCCTGGATTTAACTCAAATATCCTAGTTGCCAGTTAAAGCTAGGGTAGGCAAGTTTGGAGAGCAAGCTTGACTGTTGTGCGACAGTCAATCACTGTTTGGTGATAATGAATGAGATGTGCCGTAAACCGAATCCTACCTGTTGCGCAATTGTCCATGATAAACAGTGGGTCTCATTCACTAATAACTGTGTGTATTATTTTATATTTGTATGCGGGTCAAAGACGAGACAGGGGTTTTCAAGCATCAAAAAAATAAATGTGTAATACAGCTTTAAATTTTGTTTTTTCCTGTACATTAGAATGTGTCCTATTTAATTTTAAATGTTCTGAGCAAAAAATAATGACTTTCACACATTTTTTACCATGATTTACAGAAGACACCCACTAAAATGTAATTCAGTGTAACAATATTTATGTATCGGAAAATCTTATTAGGCATATTTAAAACAGGAATCATTTGATGACATATTAAAATACTCTATTTTAAGTATCAAAGTGCAGCCCACAAATACTAATTCATTGTAATTTTTAAATCTTTAGACTTTGCCACTATCCTTCAAACCACTAGGTTTACCCATTTGCCAGCGAGAAGTTTTCGTAAGGAAGTGAAATGTGTATAATCACATATTATTTTATATATTTTAATGATTACAGGTTAGAATAAGTATATTGTTTAATTTTTACATAAATATATCTGTTACACTGAATGACCATGGTTTGTTACTCTGAATGACATTTTGCCAAAAAGGGAGATAATATCTCCATTGTTCCCATAATTGCAATGTATTTAGTATTAGTCTGTATTATTAAATTAGTTTTAATAATATTCTTGAGTAAATGATGGCAGAAGCAGATGTTGAAAAATAAGCATTTTATTCCACTGTTCTGATGCTCTCTGCCATGCTTGCTTAGCTTGTCACTTTGTTTCTGACTTTCTTGGCTCCAAAAGTGACTCCTTGCAGCTATATTTATGAATAATTTTTATTTTCCAACATAAATTATGTAATCAGGATAGGTATTTTGGGTGGAAAATTTAAAGCAGCAGACGACAAAACTGCAGTACATGCTTAGAATGAACAGTGTTATTGTTTAGATGCTGATATGGTCACCATTATAATTATCATAATAGTTATTGTTCTTGGTGTGAATGAGCTTTATGAGTGTGATAATAGCTACTGGGTCTGCATTTACTTTTTGGGTTTTTGGCATTTTACAGAGCCTTTCGACTCTCTCTGGTCATGGGCATCTAAAATGAATCAATAATTGATTAAACTACTGATTAACAATACAAAAATGCATTAAAATATTCATATTTATTAAGTTTAACACATATTTGTCCATGCTAAACATTCCTCATTTATCTGTAATATAACTAAGATGCTAAAACTTTTATTTATACAGTGATACTGTCATTCAGTGTAATGGATGACACTGTGGTGTAACAGAGAATTTGCTTTACACTGAATGAAAAAAGCATTACCCTGAATGACGAAACTTCTACTTCTGCTTATATTGCAGGCCATCAGCTGGCCACCTGTGTCAAACAGTGACATGACCAGTAAAGTTAATCACAATTATTCACATCATCTACTTATTTTTCAAAAAATCTAACAATATAAATGTTTTTTGGCATTTCACTGAATGACATGCGGTTTTGTATCTTAGAATACCACACCATGAAAAGGTAGAATTATCAAATATTTCACTTTTCTGCAGTACCAAACGGTCTTCAGGGTGCCTTTTGATGATGTCACAGACTGTCGTTTTTTTATATGATTTCAGAAGGGCTTGCAAAATAGCATGTCCACTGTGAGAGACATAATCAAAAAAAAAAAATCCAGAAAGCACAATATATGTTTTTTAACTATTTATTTCTCTGACACAGCTGCAAATAAGTATTTGAACACCTGTCTATCAGCTAGAATTCTGACCCTCAAAGACCTGTTAGTCTGCCTTTAAAATGTCCACCTCTACTCCATTTATTATCCTAAATTAGATGCACCTGTTTGAGGTCGTTAGCTGCATAAAGACACCTGTCCACCCCATACAATCAGTAAGAATCCAACTACTAACATGGCCAAGACCAAAGAGCTGTCCAAAGACACTAGAGACAAAATTGTACACCTCCACAAGGCTGGAAAGGGCTACGGGGAAATCGCCAAGCAGCTTGGTGAAAAAAGGTCCACTGTTGGAGCAATCATTAGAAAATGGAAGAAGCTGAACATGACTGTCAATCCTCCTCGGACTGGGGCTCCATGCAAGATCTCACCTCGTGGGGTCTCAATGATCCTAAGAAAGGTGAGAAATCAGCCCAGAACTACACGGGAGGAGCTGGTCAATGACCTGAAAAGAGCTGGGACCACCGTTTCCAAGGTTACTGTTGGTAATACACTAAGACGTCATGGTTTGAAATCATGCATGGCACGGAAGGTTCCCCTGCTTAAACCAGCACATGTCAAGGCCCGTCTTAAGTTTGCCAATGACCATTTGGATTATCCAGAGGAGTCATGGGAGAAAGTCATGTGGTCAGATGAGACCAAAATAGAACTTCTTGGTCATAATTCCACTAAACGTGTTAAGAGGAAAAAGAATGATGAGTACTATCCCAAGAACACCATCCCTACTGTGAAGCATGGGGGTGGTAGCATCATGCTTTGGGGGTGTTTTTCTGCTCATGGGACAGGGCGACTGCACTGTATTACGGAGAGGATGCCCGGGGCCATGTATTGCGAGATTTTGGGGAACAACCTCCTTCCCTCAGTTAGAGCATTGAAGATGGGTCGAGGCTGGGTCTTCCAACATGACAATGACCCAAAGCACACAGCCAGGATAACCAAGGAGTGGCTCTGTAAGAAGCATATCAAGGTTCTGGCGTGGCCTAGCCAGTCTCCAGACCTAAACCCAATAGAGAATCTTTGGAGGGAGCTCAAATTCCGTGTTTCTCAGCGACAGGCCAGAAACCTGACTGATCTAGAGAAGATCTGTGTGGAGGAGTGGGCCAAAATCCCTCCTGCAGTGTGTGCAAACCTGGTGAAAAACTACAGGAAACGTTTTACCTCTGTAATTGCAAACAAAGGCTACTGTACCAAATATTAACATTGATTTTCTCAGGTGTTCAAATACTTATTTGCAGCTGTATCATACAAATAAATAGTTAAAAAACATATATTGTGCTTTCTGGATTTTTTTTTTTAGATTATGTCTCTCACAGTGGACATGCACCTACGATGACAATTTCAGACCCCTCCATGATTTCTAAGTGGGAGAACTTGCAAAATAGCAGGGTGTTCAAATACTTATTTTCCTCACTGTATATATATATAGATTCCTCATTAGTGCCTGCGTGGATCGGTCGAATGAGGCATCTACGTATATATCTTTCATCGCGCCAGTATTTTGACCTTATTTGCCGGAAGTTATGGCGCTGAGAATACTAGATGACATTTGTCTGATAAGAGGTTAAAAAAATAACAAATACTGTTGGGTTTCTTGCAGAAACCTTGCAGAAAAATTTTCATGAAAATCAAATGTAAATAGTTTTATCTCTAAAAATAGATTAGCTTTACGAATCGAGCCACGAACGCTGTGCTAAGTGAGCTGGTTGATAGGAATTAAGTTCAGCTTAGAACAGCGTTCGTGGCTCGATTCGTCGAGACTGTGTTCCAAGATGGCTTCTGTCTGTATACGCGTAATGTACTGTCTTTATAAAGTATCTTCTTATTAAACTGTTTGTACACTTACAAAGTTCTCAATGCTTCGGTTTGCATGTAGGGACCCTCATTATGCTACCGTGTTAGTGTGAAGCTATTTTGAGCCTTGTTAGTGGTATTAACTAGCGATTTAATTTTACTTATTATATGCCCCATAGACTAGCGTTATAAGCTAATCTGTTTTTAGAGATAAAACTCTTTACATTCGATTTTCATGAAAACGCATCCCAGAGAACGATCTACTCGGTAACCATGTGTTAATTACCCCTAGGTTCATTTTTCACCAGAGTTGTCCTTTAAGACATCAATGTGTCGCCACGAGCCGCATGGTTTAATAAGGATTCGTATGTCTATGTGTTTTTACTCTCATTGCTCTCATACTCTAAAATATCCCCATTGACATGCATTATACGACTATCACACTGCAACGGTTGGAGTTAAAAATCTTCATTTGTGTTCTACTGAAGAAACAAAGACACCTACATCTCGGATGCCCTGGGGGTGAGCAGATAAACATACTTTTTTTTTTTTTGGGTGAACTATCCCTTTAATATAATTTAAATGAATGAGTTATAAAATAAAATCACCCCCCTCACAGTTGTCATGAAGGGCAAAATTAGCTGTAGATACCAAAACCACTTTTTGTACCAGGCTGTAAACATATTTTTTTCTGTTATAAATTTGGACATTTTAACATGGGGGAGATACAGATTTGACTCTCTTTTGGAGCCTGCCTCTAGCGGCCAGTCAATGAATTGCAGTTTAAATCACTTCCATGTTGGCTTCAAGAGAGACCGCGGGAGGTTACAGCCTGGTTCAAACACAATAAACACCTTTTATACAGTGAATCATAATTTGTTTGTGAAAACATTTGCGCACAGATTTCACACACAAATTTGTGCGTAGGCATGTGTAACCGGTCCTACTCGACCTGCTCCGAGCGGGATTCGAACCAGGGTCTCTAGCGTGGGAGGCAGGTGTGCTAACAATGACGCTAAAGAACGCAGCCACTAGCATCAGATTGAGATCAGGGGAGTGAGGTTTACACACACAGCTCTTACTGGCCTATGTGCGTTACACACCCCTAAACCTCCCTCCCATCCGGGTCACGGCACCAAATATAACCGCTCCCCCGCGTCCCACTCCAAGTGGGACTCGACCCGGGGTCTGTGGCGTAGGAGTAGGGTGTGCTAACAAGGACGTTAAAGACCGCAGCCTCTAGTGTCAGTCGCTAGCGTGCCTCTTGAGATGAGTGAGGTTAACACGCAC
>CM042255.1:45013862-45041362 GCA_023566225.1 Romanogobio albipinnatus | reverse complement strand
GCTACACCCTTGTGTTCAGCTTTGTTGTGTGACACACACTCAGCCCACCCTAACATTCCAGCTGCTAAATGTGGAGCTCAGTACAATTGCAGGTTAGCAGAGTTACAAATGAGACCAGTGGCTCAGCTGAGGACAGAGAGGCCTGTACAGAACTTTACCCTGGTAACCATGGGCTACTGTTATTGTTACCCGTGTAAAATCCTAATAGTGTTCACTCTAAAAAAAAAAAAAAGAAAAGAAAGATTAACACATTAAAACTTCAGAACTGCTCAAATGGTTGGAGTTTAGGGTTCTTTATTCAGGCCTTTTGGGTTTTTTTTTTTTTAAATCTGTAACTTCTCAAACTGCACAGATTGTCAACACACTCTCAACACTTTATGTCCTTCTTATAACCCTAATAAAGGCAAGAAGGTATTATATGACTAAGTAGGTATAGGGGTAAAATTTATATAAAAACTAATATCAATGAAAATAAACTATTATTTAAAAAGTTCTTTACAACACCATTCAGGTTCTATAAAGCACTTTCAAGGAACCTTATGAAAGCGTTCCTAATCTGCCATCTTTCTTAAGTATATACTTGTATATTATAAATACACGGATCAGGCATACCATAATGACCACCTTGGTCCCCCTTTTGCGAACAGCCCTGACCCGTCGAGGCATGGACTCCACTAGACCCCTGAAGGTGTGCTGTGGTATCTGGCACCAAGATGTTAGCAGCAGATCCTTTAAGTCCTGTAAGTTGCGAGGTGGGGCCTCCATGGATCGGACTTATTTGTTCAGCACATCCCACAGATGCTCGATTGGATCGAGATCTGGGGAATTTAGAGGCCAAGTCAACACCTCAAACTCGTTTTTGTGCTCCTCAAACCATTCCTGAACCATTTGTGCTGTGTGTCAGGGCGCATTATCTGCTGAAAGAGCCACAGCCACCAGGGAATACCGTTTCCATGAAAGGGTGAACATGGTCTGCAACAATGCTTAGGTAGGTGGTACGTGTCAAAGTAACATCCACATGGATGGCAGGACCCAAGGTTTCCCAGCAGAACATTGCCCAAAGCATCACTGCCTCCGCCGGCTTGCCTTCTTCCCATAGTGCATCTGGTGCCATGTGTTCCCCAGGTAAGCCACGCACGCACCCGGCCATCCATGTGATGTGAAAGAAAATGTGATTCATCAGACCAGGCCACCTTCTTCCGTTGCTCGGCGATGGACAGGGGTCAGCATGGGCACCCTGACTGGTGTGCACTGTGTACACTGTCAGAAAAAAAGGTACAGTGCTGTCACTGGGGCGGTACCCTAAGGTACAAAAGTGAAAAGGTACATCTTTGTACCTTACTCACCCCTAAATGGTACATATTAGTACCTTAAAAGGTACATATCAGTACTTTAAGAGTGCATATTAGTACCTTAAAGGTACATATTAGTACCTTTTCGGTTTTGTACCTTAGGGTACCGCCCCAGTGACAGCACTGTACCTTTTTTTCTGACAGTGTATAAATGTGTGTATTCTGACACCTTTCTATAAGAACCAGCATTAACTTCTTGAGCAGTGTGAGCTACAGTAGCTCGTCTGTTTGATCGGACCACACAGGCCAGCCTTCGCTCCCCACGTGCATCAATGAGCCTTGGCCGCCCATGACCCTGTGGCCGGTTCTCCACTGTTCCTTCCTTGGAGCACTTTTGATAGAGACTGACCACTGCAGACCGGGAACACCCCACAAGAGCTGCAGTTTTGGAGATGCTCTGACCCAGTCGTCTAGCCATCACAATCTGGCTCTTGTCAAACTCGCTCAAATCCTTACACTTGCCCATTTTTCCTGCTTCTAACACATCAACTTTGAGGACAAAATGTTCACTTGCTGCCTAATATATCCCACCCACTAACAGGTGCTGAGATGAAGAGATCATCAGTGTTATTCACTTCACCTGTCAGTGGTCATAATGTTATGCCTGATTGGTGTATATATATATATATATATATATCCTTCAAACCTATGTTTTATTTCTTTACAACAATTGTATTGCATTAAATATGGTGTTTTTGGAAACTATGGTTACCATGTTTTGAAGGGTGTGTTAAGTGGGTGTGTACATTTTGTATGCATGTATATGATTATGATATATGTTTTAGGATCCATATGTTTGCTCATAATAACTGAGTGTGTTGGTTCACACAGGGAAAGACTTTGAATTGCATTTCTGTGCAACAATGCGTTCCTGTTGACATATTCACACATTAGTCTGATGACAGAACGAGGCTTTTTGTCCTCCTGATGCTGTGCTTTTATGTCATTTTCTCTAGCTCTAAAATACTCAGTCATTGCATGCACTAAGTGGGTCTGTATTGTGTACAGTGTATTGGAACAAACAAAACCTGGACTGGAGCATTCATGGCGCATGGAAAGTGGATTGCCAAATGATCTGCCAGTCTTTTTTGAGTTTTGGATCATTCCGTCCTAATTGAACCCATGGATATCATGAGAATATAAAGTGAAATAGCACAGCAGAAAGAGTTTGGTCCTGATGAGTGATCTGTACAGCTATAGCAGAGAATGTTTTTCTGGGATTCATGCTTAATAATCACACTCATAATCCCATTCATCAGGGTTGGGTAGAATTCAGACTCTGAGAATCCTTTCAATTCATGAGGGTGAATTTCAACAGCACACACACATGTTGGGTTTTCATGTTTTATGAGGACATGTCACATACCCCTTTTCCACCAAAGCAGAGCTAGAGCTAGATTGGAGCCAGAGCCTAGTTCCAAATCGGTTCTTTGTGTTTCCACACCCAAAGCCCCAGCTCCGAGCCAGGAAAAGTGGTTCTTAAGTAGCACCAAAACATAGCTGGGCTAGAACAGGGCTAGAAGTAAGAACCGATTACGTCAGGCGCTGGGGGCGGGGTCAACAAGACGAACACAAACTTGAGATCCGCCATTGTTGAAATAGCAGCTAATGGAGCTAACAGCTGCTGCTCGTTTGTAATCTCCGTCTATGCTAATTACGGCGAACTGCATGAATGCGTTGGATTCGCTGTGTTTTCGTTGTGTTTTGATGCCGATGTAGGATCGTAAAGCCATGTGAATCAATAGTAACGCAACGTTTGCAGTGTTGATGGAAGGCTTGTTGGCAGCAGTGCTGTGCAGAGACCGATCTCCGTATGATAACGAGTCCAGCGAGAGCATACGACTCCTTATGCTTTTGATTCACTCATGCGTTTTTTTAAATATTATACGTGGATCGGTCTGCGCAGCGCCGATACATCTCAAACAAGCCTGGTGTGTGTGTGTTTCCCGCTAGCGTTGCTGAGAAAGATGAGACGTATACAGTGACGTAAGACCTGGCTCTGTTGTGGCTCTCTAGCCTGTGGAAACGCAAACGGTTCTTAGCAGGCTCCTCAGTTGAACCAACTATGAACTGGGACTAGCTCTGGCTCCGATCTAGCTCTAGCACTGCCTTGGTGGAAAAGGGGTAATAGACATAATGATTTTATAGTCAAGTCACCTTTATTTATATAGCGCTTTATACAATACAGATTGATTCAAAGCAGCTTTACAGTGATTATATTATTTGAACACTCTGCTATTTTGCAAGTTCTCCCACTTAGAAATCATGGAGGGGTCTGAAATTGTCATCGTAGGTGCATGTCCACTAGGGATGGGCGATATGGACTTAAAAATGTATCCCGATATTTTCTAGTATTTATTGCGATAACGATATCAATGACGATAAATGTAGTATTGTAACAGACTTCATTGTAATGTATCTGATTATTTGTTTTGTGTTCATTTTTGACATTTCTGTATGTTTAAATAAGTTTTAGGTCTTTATTTTCTGTGTTAATAAGTGGGGACTTTTATTTTGACGGGTGTTTGAGTCTACGGGGCGAGATGGAAAGAGAGTGAGCACTCGTGAAAGCTCGAGGTTCTTCATTCAGTGCGTTTTAAAGATTTAAAGTTTACAGTTTATTTAGCACCCCCCCGAAAAAGGCATAAGGTGTGTATGTGTTTGTTTATTGTCATTTGTAATAAGTACGTTTGTGTATTTCGCTGTATTGTGTTGTTGATGGTGTTATGGATAAGAGAGTTTGTGTACGAGGTGTTGACGCGCACTTCTTTGCTTTGTTCAGCTCTTACGTTGATTTTAGGAGATCAAAAGGTTACAATAAACTCCTGAACCACCAGTCAAGTCTGGCCATCATTCGGACGGGGTCCGCTACAGTAAGAGCTTCACCTTCGCTGATTCAGATCCCCGCTGCACGTGCGTGCTGAAGGTGGCAACGTGACGATCGTAAACGGATGGAAGCACGTTGGGATCAGCGTGATGGTCGACGGAGCTGAAACGCCATAAAAGTGAGTTCATTATGGAAATTGATAATGAAGATCAAGAATCTGCAAACCTGCTTCAGACAGAAAAAGAAGGTGAAAAGTATGGAAAAGGAGCAGTTAAGCGTAAAGATACGCATACATTTGAACTTTTATGTCATGAACAAGACAGAGCAGAACTCCCTCGACGTTCAGAACGTTCACATATTCCTACAGAGAAAATGCTTGCTTACCAGAAAGATGAGTGCTCTAAGAAAGAAAAAAGGTTAAGCACTTTGTATGAACAATGGAAATTAGACGCTCGTAAAGCAAGACATGACTTGAAATCAGACATATCTGACAAACAGCTCGCTGAAATTGCTGACTCTCTTGAAGATAAAAAGAACTGTATTACAAAAATCTTCAGTGAAATAAGGGAATATATCACACCCGCTGCTGATTTAAGACGTAAAATTGATGCATGTGAAGCGGTGACCAATGACATCGTCAAAATTGTGCTGGAAAGGTTGTCAACAGTAGATGGCGAGTTTGATGCAGAACAGGAAAAGGGCCGTCTACAGGAACTTTTAGCTCATAGTTATGCTCGCTCCATATATGGTTCCAGTGTTTCACAAGCAAGTGTCAACAGCCATTCTGGATCTTCTTGTACAGCAAGCAAACGAGCAGATGCTGCAGCAGAGTTGGCTGCGAAAGAGGCTGCATACAAGATGATGCAAACGGAAAGACAACAAAAGGAAAAAATAAGAACTCTAGAAGAGCAGCTCAGAAAAGAGCTAGAAACTCAAAGGTTTGAATTAGAGCGGCTGCAGATAGAAAAGGATTTAGAGGTTGCTCGGGCCCGAGTACAATCTTATGATGAAGGAATAAAGCAAGAGACAAAGAGTCAGTCAATACAGAACGAACATGAAAGTAAGAGAAACGAAATCTCTTCTACGACACATCAGCAATGCAATGTTGTCCAGTCAACACCTCACAGTGAAGTGTCTCGCCTTGCTCAAGCAGTTCAGGACAGCATAGCCATCAACAGGTTACCCATTCCTGAGCCTCCAGTGTTTAATGGAGACCCAATTCAGTTTGTGGACTGGAAAGCTTCATTTATGTCACTCATCGATAGGAAGGGTATCTCAGCAGCTGAAAAACTGTATTATTTGAAAAAGTATGTAAGTGGCTCAGCACACAAATATCTTGAAGGCACCTTTTATCGAAATGATGAAGAAGCATACAAAGATGCTTGGAACAAGCTTAACCAAAGATACGGCCAGCCCTTCGTCATTCAAAGAGCATTCCGGGAAAAGCTGTCAAAGTGGCCTAGAATACAGTCCAAGGATGCAGAAGGCCTGAGAACATTTTCAGACTTCCTAAATGCCTGCCTGCAAGCCATACCTCATGTTAAAGGCCTAGAAATATTAAACGACTGTGAGGAGAACCAAAAGCTGGTGCAGAAACTTCCTGATTGGGCGGCCTCCAGGTGGAACCGCCAGGTCACAACATCACTTATGGACGGCAAAGAATTTCCTAGCTTTCAAGACTTCGTTAAGTTCATGTCAACAGAGGCAGAAATAGTGTGTAATCCTATCACTTCTTTACATGCTCTTCATTCACACGAGCCACCTCATGAGAGAAGAATCTCAAAAGAAACCAAAAGAAACAAGGCAATTGTCTTTAAAACTCAAACAACAGTAAACAGTGATAAACTGACAGTGGCTAAAGGACAGTTAAAAGCGCCATGCATGCTGTGTCTAGATGACAATCATCAACTGTGCAAGTGCCCAAAATTCATGGAGAAGTCTCTGAAAGACAGAAGGTCCTATGTCAAAGACAATAAACTCTGTTATGGGTGCATGAAACCAGGTCACTATGCTAAGGAATGTCGCCGGCGCCACACATGTGATGTATGCAAATTGCGACATCCCACATGTCTTCATGATTACAACTATGAGAATCAAGGAAACAGAAAACAACCAATGGTAAGCAATGACCATGGACATGAGAGTGAAATTGCGGATGCCATGTCACTTAATATCACAAGCGAAGGTCATTCAGTCATTACATCTATGATTGTACCTGTATGGGTGTCGTCTGTGAAAAATCCATCCAATGAACAGCTTGTCTACGCTTTGTTAGATACTCAGAGTGACACGACTTTCATTGATGAAGAAATTTGTAATGTACTGCAAGTGGATAGTCAACCAATAAAACTCAAACTTACCACCATGATGGGAGATAACATGATCATTAAAAGTAAAAGAGCATCTGATCTTCGTGTGAGAGGGTACAATTCCTCAGTACATGTCAATCTTCCTCCAGTATACACCAAGGAGTGTATTCCTGTCAATCGTGATCACATACCAACGCAAGAAACGGCAAAGAACTGGAGTCATTTGAAGGTAATCACAGACGAAATGTCACCTCTTCTCAGCTGTGAAGTTGGTTTACTGATCGGCTACAACTGCCCCAGAGTGCTAGCTCCCAGGCAAGTCATACTAGGTAAAGATGATGAACCTTATGCTATTCTAACCGACTTAGGATGGAGTATCGTGGGCTGCTCCACACCAGGCTTCAATGAATCAACAGCAGTCTGTCTTTGTCACAGAATAGTCACAAAGGAGATACCTGCTTTGACACCTGTGGATGTTATCCGTGTACTTGAGTCGGACTTTAAGGATGACACATCAGATGACAAGACCATCTCTCAAGATGATATTATGTTCCTAGACAAACTCAAAGAAGGCATAAAGAAAAATGCTCAAGGACATTATGAAATGCCTCTTCCGTTCAAACAACGGCCATACTTACCTGACAACAGAGAGCTTGCCAAGGTCAGACTCAATCATTTGAACAAGAAGTTCTGTAGAAACGAGAAATACAAGACGGACTACATTACTTACATGAATGACATCATTGAGAGAGGTGATGTAGAAACAGTGAATGATGATGGAACTGATGGTGAAAAGTGGTACATTCCTCACCATGGCATCTACCATCCAAAAAAGCCAGACAAGCTACGGGTCGTTTTCGATTGTTCTGCGAAATTCAAAAGCACAAGTCTCAATGAACATTTGTTAACAGGACCAGACATGATAAACAATCTCACAGGAGTCCTTGTGAGGTTCAGAAGGCATCCGATAGCTGTGATATGTGACATCGAAAAAATGTTCCACCAGTTCCATGTCCAAGAAAATGACCGTGATTACCTGCGCTTCCTATGGTGGAAAGACGGAGACACAAATTCAGCGCTTCAAGATTACCGAATGAAAGTGCATCTTTTCGGTGCAGTGTCTTCGCCCGGTTGCGCAAACTATGGGCTAAGATATCTAGCCAGTGAGCATAGTCAATCACACTCATTAGCTGCACAGTTCATCGCAAGAGATTTTTATGTTGACGATGGAGTCGCAAGTGTGGAGACTGTGGAAATTGCCATTCAGCTGGCAAAAGAAGCACGGGAGCTGTGTGCAAAAGGTGGTCTTCGACTTCACAAATTTGTATCAAATGACAACGCAGTTCTGCAGAGCATACCAGCATCAGAACGTGCTGTATACTTTGAAACAAAGGATCTTACCTTCAATGACATGCCAATCGAGAGAGCTCTGGGAGTTCATTGGAACATACAGAGTGATAGCTTCAAATTCCATATTCCACTAAAAGGTCAACCCACAACACGTCGTGGAATATTGTCAACTGTTGCCTCCATATATGATCCTTTGGGCTTTGTAGCTCCCTATGTTCTCAATGGTAAGAGGATCCTTCAAGAAATGTGTCAACAGGGTACAGGCTGGGATGATCCACTTTCTCCTGCACTTATCCCACGGTGGGAGAGATGGCAGAACGACTTCATCAATCTGGAAGGGGTGAATATACCACGATGTTATACACCTGCTGAATTCGGTAAGATTGTAAAAACCGAAATACATCATTTCTCTGATGCAAGTACCTATGGTTATGGCCAGTGTTCGTACCTGAGAATGATAAATGAGAAGGATGAGATTCATTGTACTTTCCTCATTGGCAAAGCCAGGGTTACTCCTGCAAAGATTACTACAATACCGAGATTGGAATTGACGGCAGCTGTGGTATCAGTCAAAATGAGCAACATGCTCAGAGAAGAGCTTGACCTCGCCAATGTCAATGAATTTTTTTGGACTGACTCAAAGGTGGTCTTGGGTTACATAAATAATGATGCCCGTCGCTTCCATACGTTTGTTGCCAATAGAGTCCAAAAAATACGGCAAAGCACAGCACCCAAGCAATGGCTGTACGTACCAACGGATGAGAACCCAGCAGACAATGCTTCTAGAGGAAGAACAATAAATGAATTGCTCTCATCCAACTGGTTCTTGGGTCCCTCATTTCTGTGGAAGAAAGAAATAGCCATCTCAAAGGTGGTACCAGAACTTCCAGTAGGAGATCCAGAAGTAAGGAAAGCGCAGACATTTCAAACAGAAACCATTGCAAGTAAAGATCTTGTAGACCATTTGTCTAAGTTTTCATCTTGGTCTAATGCTGTCAAAGCCATTGCACGACTTCTGAGACGTATTAGGAAAGATAAAACTAACTCATCTGCTTCTGTAAGTGAACAAGAGGATGCAAAATGCTTGATTCTTAAAGGAGTGCAAAAGCAAGTGTATCAGAAAGAAATGGATGTCCTGAGTCAAGGAAAACAACTGCCAGGTTATAACAAACTTCATCACCTGGACGCATTCATCGATACGGATGGTATGATCAAGGTGGGAGGAAGATTAAGCCACTCATCATGCACTCACTCCTTCAAACATCCACTGATCCTTCCCAAAGATCACCATGTGACAAAGTTGATAATTGCACACTATCATGACAGTGTAAAGCATCAAGGAAAGGGCTTCACAATCAATGAAATCAGATCTTGTGGCTATTGGATACCTGGAATAAACAGAGCGGTCACATCTTACCTTCACAACTGTGTAACATGTAGAAGGCTGAGAAAATCTGTTGAAGGTCAGCGGATGAGTGATCTCCCCACAGAACGTGTAGAGCCTTCCCCACCATTTGTGTACTGTGGTATGGATTGCTTTGGTCCTTTCATGACTAAAGAAGGAAGAAAACAGCACAAAAGGTATGGCCTGCTTCTAACTTGCTTTTGTTCAAGAGCCATTCATATTGAAATGTTAGAAGATATGTCGACAGATGCGTTCATCAACAGTCTACGGTGCTTTATTGCAATTCGAGGTACGGTACGACAGATCAGATGCGATCAAGGTACCAATTTCGTAGGAGCAAAGAACGAACTGAACTCCGCATTACAGCAACTTGATCCAGAAAGGCTCACTGCATTTCTTGCAGATAAGCAGTGTGATTTTGTTATGAATTCCCCTCATTCCAGTCATGCAGGTGGTGTATGGGAGCGCCAAATCAAAACTGTAAGGAGTGTTCTTAATGCTACAGTCTCTCTCTCATCAGGCAGGCTCAATGATGCTTCACTGCGCACTTTGTTTTACGAAGCCATGGCAATAGTCAACAGTCGCCCTCTTACAGTGGATAACCTGAACGACCCCAAGAGCTTAGAACCACTCACGCCGAATCATCTGATTACCATGAAAGCCACCACAGCCCTACCACCACCAGGAAAGTTCATAAGAGAAGACCTCTATGGGAAAAAGAGATGGAGACGGGTACAGTATCTCACGGAACAGTTTTGGAGTAGATGGAAAAAAGAGTATCTACACAACATTGCTGCTAGACAATGCTGGCATACTCCAAAAAGGAATTTTCAAGTTGGTGATGTGGTCATGGATAAGGATGAGACCCTTCCAAGAAATGAGTGGAGACTAGGACGGATCATAGACACTGTAACAAGCCAAGATGGACTAGTGAGGAAAGTCACAATAGCACTTGGTGACAAAAAGCTAAACAAGAAAGGAGTACGGGTAAACAAGGTCTCTAAAGTAGAGAGACCAGCTCAGAAGTTGGTCTTGTTATTAGAAACGGAGTAAACTAATCGTTAAAAGGACTTTGCTTTACGTACACAAGAGTTATAAGTGAAAATTATGCATGTTTGAAAAACATTTATAATTTGGTGGGAGTGTAACAGACTTCATTGTAATGTATCTGATTATTTGTTTTGTGTTCATTTTTGACATTTCTGTATGTTTAAATAAGTTTTAGGTCTTTATTTTCTGTGTTAATAAGTGGGGACTTTTATTTTGACGGGTGTTTGAGTCTACGGGGCGAGATGGAAAGAGAGTGAGCACTCGTGAAAGCTCGAGGTTCTTCATTCAGTGCGTTTTAAAGATTTAAAGTTTACAGTTTATTTAGCACCCCCCCGAAAAAGGCATAAGGTGTGTATGTGTTTGTTTATTGTCATTTGTAATAAGTACGTTTGTGTATTTCGCTGTATTGTGTTGTTGATGGTGTTATGGATAAGAGAGTTTGTGTACGAGGTGTTGACGCGCACTTCTTTGCTTTGTTCAGCTCTTACGTTGATTTTAGGAGATCAAAAGGTTACAATAAACTCCTGAACCACCAGTCAAGTCTGGCCATCATTCGGACGGGGTCCGCTACAAGTATCATTCCCCATGTTTTTGGAACAAGTGAAAGCTGCATGCATTCTTGCGAGTTTCAGAAAAACAAACAATCATCTAAAGTAAAACGTACATGTCATCAAATAGGCTCCTATAATACATAAAAAAAAAAATATATATATATATATATATATATAATTAATTATTTTTTTATGTAAAATTCCACACCAGCCTTTTCAGAAATGGAAAAGTTGCAGATATAAATGTCTTCTGTAAAAGTGCAGGTAATGTTTAAATAGTGCAACTGTGCTAAAAAACATCACACAATACAAACAATAATAATTCAAATCAATGACAAGTTTTACATGTAAACCGATTCTGTATTTATTCATACACTCATGGTGCAAACAGTGGTAAAAATAGCAGAAACAGCAAAAGTAATTATCCCAAAAATGTCTTCAGATTACAAAAAAGTTGAAAATAATGATTTAATGATAGAACTTCAGTAATTTGAGTTGATAAGATAATAATACCACGAATTCTTCTACTGATAAAAATAAACTGGACTAAGGAATAATGAGCTTCTGGGTTCATGAATATTAATCATGTTGTCAGCGCTCATTCAAACTGATTTGCTGAAATCAAAACAGGCACAGTAATAGGTGCACGCCAGCCAATGAGATTCCCGTTTGTGCATTCGTTTGTTCCTGTTCATGAAAGGCTGAATAATTCCAAATAAACGCCATTATTTTACAGGAAAATGCAACACAGGATATTGTTTACATGTAGCACATCAATTCTGTGTGGTATAAGACTCTCTCGCTCTCTCTTTGAGTGTGTGTGAAACACTGAGCGCTCTCAGTCGCGCGCCTCACACTAGTGTTTACTGTGCGTCAAATACACTGCGCATTCATTGAGATCAACTGAAATAGTATGCTTTACCGATCGATTGAGAAGGACTGAGCGCTTAAGATATTCGCTCTAAGTGCTCAGCGAGTGAAAATACATCTGTATGGTTCAGATTGCCCTCAGGTAGCCCCTTGTTTAGCTATGAACTCTTCCGCAGCTTCCGCTATGGTTGTTTTCGCTCTGCACGTGAGATGCGGATTCAGTGCCGCCGCTCCCATTGCGCGGCTCTTAGGGCACCGAGTGCTGCGAGGGCACTACAAGAAAATTCTCTCTCCAACCCCCGTTCAGCTATACAAATTGACGAACGCAGCCACCGCGGCCATCATAAAGTAAACGCTTTAAGCATCAAGAGATGGCACTGCGGATGGGTCGCGCTATCAACTAGGCTTTATCGTTATTATCGCGGGAAGACAAATTCTTATCGTGGGGAGAATTTTTACCGGTATATCGCAAACGATAAGATATCGCCCATCCCTAATGTCCACTGTGAGAGACATAATCTAAAAAAAAATCCAGAAATCACAATGTATGATTTTTTAACAATTTATTTGTATGATACAGCTGCAAATAAGTATTTGAACACCTGAGAAAATCAATGTTAATATTTGGTACAGTAGCCTTTGTTTGCAATTACAGAGGTCAAACGTTTCCTGTAGTTTTTCAGCAGGTTTGCACACACTGCAGGAGGGATTTTGGCCCACTCCTCCACACAGATCTTCTCTAGATCAGTCAGGTTTTTGGCCTGTCGCTGAGAAACACGGAGTTTGAGCTCCCTCCAAAGATTCTCTATTGGGTTTAGGTCTGGAGACTGGCTAGGCCACGCCAGAACCTTGATATGCTTCTTACAGAGCCACTCCTTGGTTATCCTGGCTGTGTGCTTCGGGTCATTGTCATGTTGGAAGACCCAGCCTCGACCCATCTTCAATACTCTAACTGAGGGAAACTCAACTGAGGTTGTTCACAATCTGATGAAACATTGTCATCTTGGAATATGGCCATGATGTGTCTTTCTACATGGTTGTTTACGAAATGAAAAGCTACACACTCCATCAGTTAGCACACCTGCAAACTTGTCGCTTTTCGGCGACAATCGCCGTTTTCTTGGTCAATTGGGTCATTTACGTGAATCGCGTAGAACCAGAGAGATTTTTTGTAGTGTAAGTTCGGTGCACGCGTGTAAGGTTTCCGAGTGCAATCTTTTACAGTTAACAGTCGGCTTGTTTTAAGCGCGGAACACACTTTGATCCGAGTTCCCACACCAGCATATTAAGTATTCAGTCCATTTTATCACGAAATTCAAATGATAAATGCCGTTTTGAAGCTCTATGTGGCGTGACTGGTCACTGATCACAGTTCAGGCGGCCGCACGACGCTCGTGAACGCAATCATCTGTGAAGGCGATCGATCATCTCTTACTAAAGAATACACATGAATGACCATCTGAAGGTATGTTGAGGATACATTACAACTTACTGTCATGTATATATGTGGAGTATTCTCTATATCAGTGTTTCAACGGCGGAAAGACATCAATATAACTGCTTGTAAACTAAACAATGTCATGTAACGTTAGCATCACATTTACCTCAGGCAGTCATTCAGTGTCCACAGAATTTTATTCACTAGAGAAATCAACTCTTTCACTAAATACAGGTCCTTCTCAATAAATTAGCATATTGTGATAAAGTTCATTACTTTCCATAATGTAATGATAAAAATTAAACTTTCATATATTTTAGATTCATTGCACACCAACTGAAATATTTCAGGTCTTTTATTGTTTTAATACTGATGATTTTGGCATACAGCTCATGAAAACCCAAAATTCCTATCTCAATAAATTAGCATATTTTATCCGACCAATAAAAGAAAAGTGTTTTTAATACAAAAAAAGTCAACCTTCAAATAATTATGTTCAGTTATGCACTCAATACTTGGTGGGGAATCCTTTTGCAGAAATGACTGCTTCAATGCGGCGTGGCATGGAGGCGATCAGCCTGTGGCACTGCTGAGGTGTTATGGAGGCCCAGGATGCTTCGATAGCGGCCTTAAGCTCATCCAGAGTGTTGGGTCTTGCGTCTCTCAACTTTCTCTTCACAATATCCCACAGATTCTCTATGGGGTTCAGGTCAGGAGAGTTGGCAGGCCAATTGAGCACAGTAATACCATGGTCAGGAAACCATTTACCAGTGGTTTTGGCACTGTGAGCAGGTGCCAGGTCGTGCTGAAAAATGAAATCATCTCCATAAAGCTTTTGAGCAGATGGAAGCATGAAGTGCTCCAAAATCTCCTGATAGCTAGCTGCATTGACCCTACCCTTGATAAAACACAGTGGACCAACACCAGCAGCTGACATGGCACCCCAGACCATCACTGACTGTGGGTACTTGACACTGGACTTCAGGCATTTTGGCATTTCCTTCTTCCTTCCTCCAGACTCTGACACCTTGATTTCCGAATGACATGCAAAATTTGCTTTCATCCGAAAAAAGTACTTTGGACCACTGAGCAACAGTCCAGTGCTGCTTCTCTGTAGCCCAGGTCAGGTGCTTCTGCCGCTGTTTCTGGGTCAAAAGTGGCTTGACCTGGGGAATGCGGCACCTGTAGCCCATTTCCTTCACACGCCTGTGCACGGTGGCTCTGGATGTTTCTACTCCAGACTCAGTCCACTGCTTCCGCAGGTCCCCCAAGGTCTGGAATCGGTCCTTCTCCACAATCTTCCTCAGGGTCCGGTCACCTCTTCTGGTTGTGCAGCGTTTTTTGCCACACTTTTTCCTTCCCACAGACTTCCCACTGAGGTGCCTTGATACAGCACTCTGGGAACAGCCTATTCGTTCAGAAATGTCTTTCTGTGTCTTACCCTCTTGCTTGAGGGTGTCAATGATGGCCTTCTGGACAGCAGTCAGGTCGCCAGTCTTACCCATGATTGCGGTTTTGAGTAATGAACCAGGCCTCAGGAATTTAAAAGCCTCAGGAATCTTTTGCAGGTGTAATTTTGATTCAGATGATTAGGTTAATAGCTCGTTTAGAGAACCTTTTCATGATATGCTAATTTATTGAGATAGGAATTTGGGGTTTTCATGAGCTGTATGCCAAAATCATCAGTATTAAAACAATAAAAGACCTGGGATATTTCAGTTGGCGTGCAATGAATCTAAAATATATGAAAGTTAAATTTTTATCATTACATTATGGAAAATAATGAACTTTATCACAATATGCTAATTTATTGAGAAGGACCTGTATATGCTCTATATTAGCCTATATATTCATTATATTCTACTGAACCTGTTAGTGATGTCTTGATTATTTCATGCATGTTAAATAAACCTATCATGAAAATGACAGACACGGTGTATAAATGATTATATTTCAACAACGAATTGGAGAAAAAACTGTTTTATAATTAGATTTAGAAGTTAATGCAAAAACTGCCTGATGTGAAGTTTACATGTTTGCGTACTATGTTATTTGAGTGTTGATTATTATACCTACAAATAAATAGCAACTGAATTTAGGCTAATAGTTTGGGCTCTATTTTGTTAACCTTTAATATTAATGTGCAAGTAAGGGCTCCCTATATAATTTACAGAAATATCTTCAATAAACCTTTAGATATAATTTAATTAATTCAAGGACAGACACTTTTTTTTTCTTCAGTAAACCACTGTTAAATATAAAAATAAATAAAAAGCAATTTGTAAAACTGCTGTACCGAACTCGTACCGAATCGTTATTTCAAAACCGAGGTACGTACCGAACCGTCAGTTTTGTGTACCACTACACCCCTACTGTCAGTCTTTTATTTTTTGTGTCATGCGTCACAACACTTCCTTGAGTTCCAGGCGTTTCCGTGTTGTAAATAAAATAATTTTTTAAATATTAAATGTGTCATTCTCTTTAAGTCACGCTCAGAAATGTGTCATTTGCATATTAAAATCACAAAGAAATTGAGCCGGGGGCACGCCGCGACACTGTCACCTTTTTTACTCTGAGGAGTTTGCAGGTCTGAGTTAGGGTTAGAAGAACTGTTGCCAAACATATAACATGCTAGAAAACATAAAAATCACTGCAATGATCCAATCATAGTCTCTCAAGCATTTGCCTCAAGCATTTAAATCCAACCAGCAACTTTATTCCTGTGATCAAAGCTGTATTTTCAGCATCATTACTCCAGTCTTCAGAGTCACATGATCCTTCACAAATCATTCTGATATGATGTTTTGCTACTCAAGAAACATTTATGATTTATGACAGTGTTGAAAACAGTTGTGCTGCTTTTTGTAGCCATGACACATTTTTTTCAAGATTCTTTGATGAATATTAAGTTCAAAAGAACAGCATTTATCTGAGTTTTTGTAACATTATAAATGTCTATATTGTCACTGTTGATCAATTTAATGCAAAATTAATTTCTTTTCTGTAGTATTCTTTCAGGCATGCTAGGATAATTGTATACTATATAATTTGTTCAACTGTATAGTCTAGAATGAGTGTCACACACACACACACGCATATTGAACTAACACAAGTGAACAAAGCTGAGTCATTGTATCTTGGTCATTTTTTTTATACCTTTCCCAAAAAACCCACCCACTCACCCCCGCATACACACACACACACACACACACACACACACACACACACACTTCATGCCAGGGCCTGTAGACACAGTAATCAAGAGACCACGGGTAACACACACACACCCTTTTCATGGCACACCACACTGCGGGTCTCAGCATCTGCCTGCTGACACACACACACACACACACATTGTCACGGCCCCCTCCACCCAAACACTCAAAACACACACCCACCCTCAACGCTTCCCCAAAAAGAGTGTCTGCCCACAAAGTCAAGTTCAAACATACTCTTTGTTCAACAGACCGAATGTTAAAACACACACACACACACTTCTAAAGAGGACAGAGAGGCAGGCTGTGGTTTTTATTTTTAAGTATGTTAAACCCCTCAGGTGTTCAGTGAGGTGAACACACCCTTTACAGTCCGGACAACATCTATTACATGTGTGATGTCACGCTTTATATTTGATGATGATGATGATGATGAAATGCTTTGAATGTATAATGTAATTGTGTATGGACACTTAAGATGCTTGTCTGAATGCCACTGCAAAAGATACAACAAAAAAGAAAAACATTAAAACCAGTTTTTAGTTTTTCATTCATTCATTCATCAATCAATCAATAATTCATAGATCATAGTAGTATTCTATTCATTTTCTATTCATACTTTAGTTAGTTAACAATACTTATAACAGCTTCTATTAATCATTTCAATATCTATACATTATTAAAATAAAAAGTTGTATTTGTTAACATTAGTTAATACACTGTGAACTTACATGAACAAACATTAAATGACTGTATTTTTTATTTAACTAACATTATTGTTAGTTGATGGTAGTTAACACATTAACTTATGTTAACACATGAGATTGTAAAATGTTACTGAAAAAAAGTATGTTGTAGTTTTTGTATATTTCATCTATAACCTAAAAATGCTGGCTTGTTTCAACCCAAATTTGGGTCAAATATGGACAAACCCAAAAATTTAATTAAAAAATGTAATCCAACGGTTGAGTGTGTCCATATTTGACCCAAATTTGGGTTGAAACAAGCCAGCATTTTTTAAAGTAATAATTTCAGTAAACATTCATTTTATTTCAAGTAACAATATAATATTTTATGATTTTGGTGTTAATTGTAGTTTATAATAACCCTCCTTTAATGTATTTTTTTATTATACATTACAGTATTTGTTCTATAATAAAGTACAAATTTACTGTTTTACATTAACGAGCATCATCATTGAGAATGAGGACAAAATCAAATATAATTGTAAAACATAAACTGTTGCATTGAACTGAATGCAGCAATTACATACGTGGATTTGTTTCATGGACGAGGCCCATTTTATTAATAAAAAATATATTGATTTTGGTGGGAAATGAGATTCAGTGACAGTTGCAGGTGTGACTTAAGAGCACTGCAAATATAAAATGAAGTTTAAAAACTAAGTAACACTATTTTACAGTCTCACTGTTACATGTAGTTACTATAGCAATAACTATAAAATATGCATATTTGCATGCGACTAACTCTCAACCGAACCCTAATCCTAACCCTATAGTAAGTTACTTAATATTACTCAGTACTTAAATGCATAACTCCAGTGTAACAAAGGCGTCTTTAAATAAAGTGCAACTGAAACCGAGTGCTAAAATGACCTCCCTCCCCTCAGAAATCCAGTTCTGCCCTGTGTTTTACAAACAGTAAATATACAATTAGTGTAAATAGTTTGGATGATGATCACGTCAGTGTTACCAAACCCAGACGTGATGATGAAATGCATTCACAAAAGCTTTCGCTCTGCCCTGAAACCCCCGCAGAAACAAACCGAAGTTACAGTCACACCATGCGGTTTTTGTCCCGGCCTGACGCTGGGGGTGATTATGTGCAGGATTCCTGTCTGTCCTGGGCAGGAAAGGAGGGCAGGGGTTTGGTCTAATTAAACATTAAGCTGGTAAAGTCGTTAGTCTTTATGTGGGTTCGGTTTTGGCGAGTTTTAGCGAGAGCCAGTGTATCCAGTGAGACTTGATCTGATTTTACGCCCCTCTGACACAACTGGGCATGTTTTAAGACATGCAGGGTGTGGGGTGACGCTAGATTCTGGTTTGACCCTCGTTGTGCATTGAAGAGTTTCTGGTTTGTGTTCGCCCTGCCACCTTCAGCCTGATATTGATCTGCTGGGTTGATTTGAAACCTGCTGTAGCTTTCACCTCACACACAGTTTGTGAGCGACTAAAATCTGTTATCAGAAGTGTTTAATGTGTGCAGGGTGTGCAAATTAAACTGTTAAGTACAGATTACTCGAGATCTTTAAGCTCAACCGACGGGTTTTTGATTGTGTTTCATGGGTTTGGCTGCTGCTCTCTTATTTAATTCAGCTGTCGCCACCTTTTATAAACTCCAATAGCATCATAATTAATCATCGGGGTGCGTTTGACGCTCTATTCTTATAAAGCTGCTCTAATTATTGCCACTTTCCTGTAAATTGCTTTGGTTAAAAGCTACCTGTGAAACACCTGTGTGAGTTTATGTGTACAGTGGCCGTAGAAAGATTTTATACGATATGTTTCTTCTTCAAGTCTCTGTGTCTTTGAATCAAACAAACTTCAGAATGTGTTTTTATTATGAGGTCGGATACAAAATAATGATACAATTATGCACCTATATTTATTAAGTATTAAATTATCACCAGTATTAATCTGATGAATGAGAATGTAATATTGCTTGATTTTATAATCATAAATGTTTCTTGAGCACAAATCCTCATATCAGAATGATTTCTGAAGGATCATGTGACACTGAAGACTGGAGTAATGATGCTGAAAATACAGCTTTTGATCACAGGAATAAATTACATTTTAACAAACATTCACACAGAAAACAGTTGTTTTTTTTGTTTTTGTTTTGACCCACGAGCTAAGTAACACAAAAACTACCCAAACATTTGTTAAGTCTGACCCAGGAGCTGAGTAACACAAAAACTACCCAAACACTGGGTTGTTACGTCTGACCCAGGATCTGAGTAACACAAAAACTACCCAAACACTGGGTTGTTACGTCTGACCCAGGATCTGAGTAACACAAAAACTACCCAAACACTGGGTTGTTACGTCTGACCCAGGATCTGAGTAACACAAAAACTACCCAAACACTGGGTTGTTACGTCTGACCCACGAGCTGAGTAACACAAAAACTACCCAAACATTTGTTAAGTCTGACCCAGGAGCTGAGTAACACAAAAACTACCCAAACACTGGGTTGTTACGTCTGACCCAGGATCTGAGTAACACAAAAACTACCCAAACATTTGTTAAGTCTGACCCAGGAGCTGAGTAACACAAAAACTACCCAAACACTGGGTTGTTACGTCTGACCCAGGATCTGAGTAACACAAAAACTACCCAAACACTGGGTTGTTACGTCTGACCCAGGATCTGAGTAACACAAAAACTACCCAAACACTGGGTTGTTACGTCTGACCCACGAGCTGAGTAACACAAAAACTACCCAAACATTTGTTAAGTCTGACCCAGGATCCGAGTAACACAAAAACTACCCAAACACTGGGTTGTTACGTCTGACTCAGGATCTGAGTACCACAAAACTACCCAAACATTTGTTAAGTCTGACCCAGGAGCTGAGTAACACAAAACTACCCAAACACTGGGTTGTTACGTCTGACCCAGGATCTAAGTAACACAAAACTACCCAAACACTGGGTTGTTACGTCTGACTCAGGATCTGAGTACCACAAAACTACCCAAACACTGGGTTGTTATGTCTGACCCAGGATTTGAGTAACACAAAACTACCCAAACCCTGGGTTGTTACGTCTGACCCAGGATTTGAGTAACACAAAACTACCCAAACCCTGGGTTGTTACGTCGGACCCAGGATTTGAGTAACACAAAACTACCCAAACCCTGGGTTGTTACATCTGACCCAGGATCTGAGTAGCACAAAACTACCCAAACCCTGGGTTGTTACGTCTGATCCAAGATCTAAGTAACACAAAACTACCCAAACACTGGGTTGTTACGTCTGACCCACGAGCTGAGTAACACAAAAACTACCCAAACACTGGGTTGTTACGTCTGACCCAGGATCTGAGTAACACAAAAACTACCCAAACACTGGGTTGTTACGTCTGACCCAGGATCTGAGTAACACAAAAACTACCCAAACACTGGGTTGTTACGTCTGACCCACGAGCTGAGTAACACAAAAACTACCCAAACATTTGTTAAGTCTGACCCAGGATCCGAGTAACACAAAAACTACCCAAACACTGGGTTGTTACGTCTGACTCAGGATCTGAGTACCACAAAACTACCCAAACATTTGTTAAGTCTGACCCAGGAGCTGAGTAACACAAAACTACCCAAACACTGGGTTGTTACGTCTGACCCAGGATCTAAGTAACACAAAACTACCCAAACACTGGGTTGTTACGTCTGACTCAGGATCTGAGTACCACAAAACTACCCAAACACTGGGTTGTTATGTCTGACCCAGGATTTGAGTAACACAAAACTACCCAAACCCTGGGTTGTTACGTCTGACCCAGGATTTGAGTAACACAAAACTACCCAAACCCTGGGTTGTTACGTCGGACCCAGGATTTGAGTAACACAAAACTACCCAAACCCTGGGTTGTTACATCTGACCCAGGATCTGAGTAGCACAAAACTACCCAAACACTGGGTTGTTACGTCTGATCCAAGATCTAAGTAACACAAAACTACCCAAACACTGGGTTGTTACGTCTGACCCACGAGCTGAGTAACACAAAAACTACCCAAACATTTGTTAAGTCTGACCCAGGAGCTGAGTAACACAAAAACTACCCAAACACTGGGTTGTTACGTCTGACCCAGGATCTGAGTAACACAAAAACTACCCAAACACTGGGTTGTTACGTCTGACCCAGGATCTGAGTAACACAAAAACTACCCAAACACTGGGTTGTTACTTCTGACCCAGGAGCTGAGTAACACAAAAACTACCCAAACACTGGGTTGTTACGTCTGACCCAGGATCTGAGTAACACAAAAACTACCCAAACACTGGGTTGTTACGTCTGACCCAGGATCTGAGTAACACAAAAACTACCCAAACACTGGGTTGTTACGTCTGACCCACGAGCTGAGTAACACAAAAACTACCCAAACATTTGTTAAGTCTGACCCAGGATCCGAGTAACACAAAAACTACCCAAACACTGGGTTGTTACGTCTGACTCAGGATCTGAGTACCACAAAACTACCCAAACATTTGTTAAGTCTGACCCAGGATCTAAGTAACACAAAACTACCCAAACACTGGGTTGTTACGTCTGACTCAGGATCTGAGTACCACAAAACTACCCAAACATTTGTTAAGTCTGACCCAGTAACACAAAAACTACCCAAACACTGGGTTGTTACGTCTGACCCACGAGCTAAGTAACACAAAAACTACCCAAACATTTGTTAAGTCTGACCCAGGAGCTGAGTAACACAAAAACTACCCAAACACTGGGTTGTTACGTCTGACCCAGGATCTGAGTAACACAAAAACTACCCAAACACTGGGTTGTTACGTCTGACTCAGGATCTGAGTACCACAAAACTACCCAAACATTTGTTAAGTCTGACCCAGGAGCTGAGTAACACAAAAACTACCCAAACACTGGGTTGTTACGTCTGACCCACGAGCTAAGTAACACAAAAACTACCCAAACATTTGTTAAGTCTGACCCAGGAGCTGAGTAACACAAAAACTACCCAAACACTGGGTTGTTACGTCTGACCCAGGATCTGAGTAACACAAAAACTACCCAAACACTGGGTTGTTACGTCTGACCCAGGATCTGAGTAACACAAAAACTACCCAAACACTGGGTTGTTACGTCTGACCCACGAGCTGAGTAACACAAAAACTACCCAAACATTTGTTAAGTCTGACCCAGGATCCGAGTAACACAAAAACTACCCAAACACTGGGTTGTTACGTCTGACCCAGGATCTAAGTAACACAAAACTACCCAAACACTGGGTTGTTACGTCTGACTCAGGATCTGAGTACCACAAAACTACCCAAACACTGGGTTGTTACGTCTGACCCAGGATTTGAGTAACACAAAACTACCCAAACCCTGGGTTGTTACGTCTGACCCAGGATTTGAGTAACACAAAACTACCCAAACCCTGGGTTGTTACGTCGGACCCAGGATTTGAGTAACACAAAACTACCCAAACACTGGGTTGTTACGTCTGACCCAGGATTTGAGTAACACAAAACTACCCAAACCCTGGGTTGTTACGTCTGATCCAGGATCTGAGTAACACAAAACTACCCAAACCCTGGGTTGTTACGTCTGACCCAGGATCTAAGTAACACAAAAACTACCCAAACACTGGGTTGTTACGTCTGAGTCTGACCCAGGATCTGAGTAACACAAAAACTACCCAAACACTGGGTTGTTACGTCTGAGTAACACAAAAACTACCCAAACATTGGGTTGTTACATCTGAGTAACACAAAAACTACCCAAACACGGGGTTGTTACTTCTGACCCAGGATCTGAGTAACACAAAAACTACCCAAACACTGGGTTGTTACTTCTGACCCAGGATCTGAGTAACACAAAAACTACCCAAACACTGGGTTGTTACGTCTGACCCAGGATCCGAATAACACAAAAACTACCCAAACACTGGGTTGTTACGTCTGACCCACGAGCTGAGTAACACAAAAACTACCCAAACATTTGTTAAGTCTGACCCAGGATCCGAGTAACACAAAAACTACCCAAACACTGGGTTGTTACGTCTGACCCAGGAGCTGAGTAACACAAAACTACCCAAACACTGGGTTGTTATTTCTGACCCAGGATCTGAGTAACACAAAAACTACCCAAACACTGGGTTGTTACGTCTGACCCACGAGCTGAATAACACAAAAACTACCCAAACATTTGTTAAGTCTGACCCAGGAGCTGAGTAACACAAAAACTACCCAAACACTGGGTTGTTACGTCTGACCCAGGATCCGAATAACACAAAAACTACCCAAACACTGGGTTGTTACGTCTGACCCACGAGCTGAGTAACACAAAAACTACCCAAACATTTGTTAAGTCTGACCCAGGATCCGAGTAACACAAAAACTACCCAAACACTGGGTTGTTACATCTGACCCAGGATCTGAGTAGCACAAAAACTACCCAAACACTGGGTTGTTACATCTGACCCAGGATCTGAGTAGCACAAAACTACCCAAACCCTGGGTTGTTACGTCTGATCCAAGATCTAAGTAACACAAAACTACCCAAACACTGGGTTGTTACGTCTGACCCACGAGCTGAGTAACACAAAAACTACCCAAACATTTGTTAAGTCTGACCCAGGAGCTGAGTAACACAAAAACTACCCAAACACTGGGTTGTTACGTCTGACCCAGGATCTGAGTAACACAAAAACTACCCAAACATTTGTTAAGTCTGACCCAGCAGCTGAGTAACACAAAAATTACCCAAACACTGGGTTGTTACGTCTGACCCAGGATCCGAATAACACAAAAACTACCCAAACACTGGGTTGTTACGTCTGACTCAGGATCTGAGTAACACAAAAACTACCCAAACACTGGGTTGTTACGTCTGACCCAGGATCTAAGTAACACAAAACTACCCAAACACTGGGTTGTTACGTCTGACTCAGGATCTGAGTACCACAAAACTACCCAAACACTGGGTTGTTATGTCTGACCCAGGATTTGAGTAACACAAAACTACCCAAACCCTGGGTTGTTACGTCTGACCCAGGATTTGAGTAACACAAAACTACCCAAACCCTGGGTTGTTACGTCGGACCCAGGATTTGAGTAACACAAAACTACCCAAACCCTGGGTTGTTACGTCTGATCCAAGATCTAAGTAACACAAAACTACCCAAACACTGGGTTGTTACGTCTGACCCACGAGCTGAGTAACACAAAACTACCCAAACCCTGGGTTGTTACGTCTGATCCAAGATCTAAGTAACACAAAACTACCCAAACACTGGGTTGTTACGTCTGACCCACGAGCTGAGTAACACAAAAACTACCCAAACATTTGTTAAGTCTGACCCAGGAGCTGAGTAACACAAAAACTACCCAAACACTGGGTTGTTACGTCTGACCCAGGATCTGAGTAACACAAAAACTACCCAAACATTTGTTAAGTCTGACCCAGCAGCTGAGTAACACAAAAATTACCCAAACACTGGGTTGTTACGTCTGACCCAGGATCCGAATAACACAAAAACTACCCAAACACTGGGTTGTTACGTCTGACCCACGAGCTGAGTAACACAAAAACTACCCAAACACTGGGTTGTTACGTCTGACCCAGGATCTAAGTAACACAAAACTACCCAAACACTGGGTTGTTATGTCTGACCCAGGATTTGAGTAACACAAAACTACCCAAACCCTGGGTTGTTACGTCTGACCCAGGATTTGAGTAACACAAAACTACCCAAACACTGGGTTGTTATGTCTGACCCAGGATTTGAGTAACACAAAACTACCCAAACCCTGGGTTGTTACGTCTGACCCAGGATTTGAGTAACACAAAACTACCCAAACCCTGGGTTGTTACGTCGGACCCAGGATTTGAGTAACACAAAACTACCCAAACACTGGGTTGTTACGTCTGATCCAGGATCTGAGTAACACAAAACTACCCAAACCCTGGGTTGTTACGTCTGACCCAGGATCTAAGTAACACAAAAACTACCCAAACACTGGGTTGTTACGTCTGAGTCTGACCCAGGATCTGAGTAACACAAAAACTACCCAAACACTGGGTTGTTACGTCTGAGTAACACAAAAACTACCCAAACACTGGGTTGTTACTTCTGACCCAGGATCTGAGTAACACAAAAACTACCCAAACACTGGGTTGTTACTTCTGACCCAGGATCTGAGTAACACAAAAACTACCCAAACACTGGGTTGTTACGTCTGACCCACGAGCTGAGTAACACAAAAACTACCCAAACATTTGTTAAGTCTGACCCAGGAGCTGAGTAACACAAAAACTACCCAAACACTGAAAAAATTAAGAAAATAACCCAAGATATTGTTTATGAGTAGGTCTTCGCTAACATAAAACAAATGTCAAATCTACTTTCTTGTCGTTTTCTGGCATCTGACTTAAAAGATGCTGGTAAATGAAGCACCAAATTCTCTGCTTTCACAATACAAAAGACAGAATGAGGAAATGTGTTTAGCAAATAGAGACGGGGGGACAGTTGGTGAAAATCTGGTCATTTTAACATATAAAGTTCATGACATGATCCTCTGGCTGAGAGCAGCAGAGACGTCGAGGTTTAAAGACCGTCTCACACACACACACTGAAAATGTGCCAATCTGTGCATAACAAGGTGTCCAGACTAGAAAACAGCAGTAAAATGTGACTGTCGACATTCAGCCTCTCAGGAATGCTCATTAAAGGAGAAATTAACCAACGAGTGGGACAGAAGCAGAGTTCATTTAACATCTTTGACACATGCTGTCCATGACGGTCACAAGCACACGATGTGTTTAGAGACTCTTCGGCTTAATAACTCATTATGTTGTTGTCAATGTTTCCTTTTCCTTCTGAGCTTTTTGTTTTTCTGTGCATTTCTTTTTGTATAATAAAATAAAACCTGTGACTGTAGTTTGCCTTCTTTTGCCAAATCATTTTGTCAGATAAATAATTTAACCAAGTTTAGTGTTTTGCTCTTCCCTCGTATTTAAAATGTTTACAAATATATATTACATTTCCTCATATTTTGATGGTTTAATCATAATTTGATGTTTACATTAAAAAAAAGTGTACAAGCAATAGGGATAACCGCACCCTGGAGAGGATTGTGAAACAAAACCCATTCAAAAATGTGTGGGAGATTCACAAAGAGTGGACTGGAGCTGGAGTCAGTGCTTCAAGAACCACTACGCACAGACGTAACAGACAGCGTCAGAAGCGTCTCGCCTGGGCTATAGACAAAAAGGAAAAAAAGTGGTCCAAAGTTATGTTCTCTGATGAAAGTAAATTTTGCATTTCCTTTGGAAATCAGGGTCCCAGAGTCTGGAGGAAGAGAGGAGATGCACACAATCCACGTTGCTTGAGGTCCAGTGTAAAGTTTCCACAGTCAGTGATGGTTTGGGGTGCCATGTCATCTGCTGGTGTTGGTCCACTGTGTTATTTGAGGTCCAAGGTAAATGTATGTGCTTGTATATATGTGTATATATTAGGGGTGTAACGATTCATCTACTACATCGATGTATCGATTTATTTTCCTACGATCTAACTACATCGATCTGTGCTCGGCAAGTTGGCCTTCCGGACGACATATATCGATCTAACATCGTTTTAAAAGGTAATCAATCGATTGTATCGATCATAGGAAATAACGCATTGGATTTAAGCACGTCAGACTTTATATGGATGTTTTTTCTTAGCACTTTTAATGATAACGGCGTTAAACGTTACTCGATTCATTCTGCCTATCTGTGACATCATCGCAACGCACGCACCAGCGCTAAGAAAACATAGCATGGCGGATGGCAGAGGAGAAGCCAACCAGCGAGAAATTATCAAGCCACCAGGAGAAACAGCTACCTGTACTTTCAACCCTTGCTAAATGTTACCTGTGCATTCCTGACACCAGTGTGCCAGCAGAGCGAGTTTGTAGTGCTGCTGGCGACATAGTGAACGCACAGAGAAGTGTTCTGCGGTCAGATCATGTTGAATCAGTGGCGATTTTTTTAAGACTGCAAGGGAAGCTCGGCTTCCCTAATGTCACAAAATTAATGGTCAAATATGTACTATTGTATTAACATTTTATTGACTAAAAATGCGTTAGAAAACGTTCATCTCAAAGACGAGTTTGTTCAGAATCAGTTACATATAGCAGGTCGGCTGACTCGATTTCCTTCTCATACATTCCCGCAGCGTCACAGTGCATTTCCCTATTGAAGCCCAGCGTCCATTGACTTCAATGGGGCTGCTGTGAACTTTTTTTTAAGCGCTTCGAAACTAGACGGTCATTGGATAAACGCTGCGATTATGTCCCGCCCACGGACGCTCAGCGTCTCTGGGGTGAATGGGGAGTGGGCTGGCCCGGACTCCGAGCTTCTGCGTGATGATTGGAGGGTCT
>CM042255.1:44966362-45008862 GCA_023566225.1 Romanogobio albipinnatus | reverse complement strand
GTTACTAGGGTGTTCTGGGTGGCTTCCATGGTGTTGCTATGCAGTTGCTAAGGTGTTCTGAAGGTTTTATCACATTGCTACGTGGTTACTAGGGAGGTTTCTATGGCATTGCGATGCAGTTTCTATGGTGTTTTAAATGTTTTTTTTTTTTTTTTATCACATTGCTATGTTGTTTCTATGGAGTTACTAGGGTGTTCTGGGTGGCTTCCATGACGTTGCTGTGCAGTTGCTATGGTGTTTGGAGTGGTTGTTGTTAGCCTGTTTCTATGTGGCTTCTGAAGTTTTTTAAGTGTTTTAGTTGTTGCTGTGCTGTGTTTTGGGTGGTTGCTTACTGTCAATGTCAAGAGTTTCACCTGTTTTAAGTCTGATGACTAAGTAACGGCACATCTTTTATCAACAGGACACGTGATTTGAAGAATCATTTATGAGTCATGTACAGAATTGTAAGGGTAACTGTAAAAAAACAGGTGGTACTGTATGTAACGTTGACAAGCGAGCGAGCAGGTGTCGAGTTGGCTGAACTCAGGGCCTGATGTTGTTTATGTTTGGGATGGGGCCGTGGACCAGAAGGAAGGGAGGTGGCCGTCCTGCATAATTCCACGTTTCAGTTTTTAAACGCAGGCCACAGCCTCACAGAAATATCATCACGCCGGCTCTCCCTCGCTAATTACTGCCTTCAATACCCTCCACTGGCTCGGCTCGCTCGCTCTGGACAGATCTGCAGTCTTCACAGAGAAAAACAAGCGCAAAACAGTCTTTACATGAACCCACTTGTGTTGTGTCTGGAAAGTGGGGCCGTTTTGGGTGATATGCGGAAATATGGAATTATGGATGGGTCATTTCCACTATGTGGATCCTTTTGAACTCTGCAACCTTCAAACCACACTCATATATATATATATATATATATATACACTTTTATATAATAGAGCATAGTAGACTTCAAGTTTATTGATTACAATTGGGTTATTTAGACTATGACAAGAAAATAAACGGGATGGGAAAAAGAGGATGTCAACTTTGATTTTAAATGTTTCTTCTTATATATTGTTTCTTTTTATGAGATATTTTTCAGTTTCTTGTTACTTCGGAACATTATTTTGATATCGTCTCAACTCAAACTTTTGTTAGTTAAAGAGATTTTGCTAAAGACTAACATGATGGAAGGTTATATTATGAACACTGGAAAAACGATTCAATTAAACACCAATTAAAACAATATTCATATTTTGATTATAGAAAAGAAATAATGCTGAAGAAAAACATCCACCACGACCAAGTAGTTATATTATTTTGTGAAATTCAACCTTTTGTTCACTTAACAAACTAATACGATTTTCATCTTTCATTTTCATATTTTATCTACAATATTAAGCCAAATTAGGACTGACCCAGATCACACATTTGGTGGCATGGTGTGGGAATGTGTGTGTTTGTGTGTCGCCAGCTGAACGAGGACACACGCAAAGGTTCATTACAAATAAACAGTCAACAAATTGTGCCGCCCGAGCCCACTGCCCACACACAGCCTGGCACGACGCCCGCGTGACTCACCCATCTAATGACAGACTATTACAATAAAGTGTGTTGAATCACCGAAACAAACGCAGCGTTCAGATGGCAGATATAAAACACTCGGGCTCAGAGCCACATGAGATCTCAGCTTATCCTCATATCAGAATGATTTTTGAAGGATCATGTGACACTGAAGACTGGAGAACTAAATTGGAAAACCAAAGGACAACAGAAATGAACACTTTTATGGTGGTTCCAAATTCTGAGACAAATAATAATATTTCACAATATTATTGTTTTACTGCGTTTTTATCGTAAATGCAGCCTTGTTTTTCTTATTCTTCTCTGAAATATGTCACTTTTTTCATATTGCATTTGAGTAATCATCATAAATTAGGTATCATTACGAACTCGAAATTCATAATTTTGAAATTAGATGTGTTACCATGGCAACGGTACTTTCGATTATTTTAGTAGGCTCCTCCCCTAATGGGCTGTGTCAGACTCAAAATGTATTTTAACCAGTGTTGGGCACGTTACTTTAAAAAAGTAATTAGTTATAGTTACTAGTTACTTCTTACAAATAGTAACTGAGTTAGTAACTGAGTTACATCATTATAAAAGTAACTAATTACCAGGGAAAATAATTACTGCGTTACTTTTTTTTTGTCAAAAGTTCAAATATGTCAAATAACTTGGATGCCCCCAAATTTAAATATGTTAAATGAATGAATTAGACACTAAACATTGTACATTAATGTACACTATTGTAATGTTGCTGTCGGACAATGTGAGAGACACCTATCAAATTCAATATATTGTAAATATTATCAGTAGACCTACTATAGTGTAAATATTATCAGTACTTTACTACTCCTTTGGTAGTGGAGCTCACGTTATCACCTGGGTTTTTAGCCGCTCATTTTGTGGCTGTGATGATGTGAGGCGCTTCATTAGATGAGAATCACTGGCCACAGACGTGGAGAGACTCTTTCTTCCTGGGCATAAGTTGCACGTCACATAAACATTCTTACCTTTCACCTCAACGAGGGAAGAGTAGCGCTTATACTTCCAGTTTGCAAAAGCTACCTTTGAAGTCGTTGGACTTGCCATCGCTGACTGTGCATATGAGTGTGCGACTGTGCGTCATAGGTGTGTGTGTGTGTGTGAACTCAACCTATCAACCTCAACCTTGTCTCCCACCCACCAATCATCATCAGTTATGTGTACCACGCGCGCGCACACACACACACACACACACGCACGTTGCAGGTCCGACTGACAGAGAGCCTGTTCGGATGAAAACCGCTTCAGTGAGTAACGCCGCATTTTTTTTCTCAGTAACGCTAACGGCGTTGCAACATTGGGAAAAGTAATTAATTAGATTACTCCGTTACTGAAAAATTAACGCCGTTAGTAACGCCGTTATACTTAAACGCCGTTACTCCCAACACTGATTTTAACTACTTTATAATCTTGACAAAACATATTGTCGGAAAGGTCTGAGTCTCAAGGTTACATATTTTGTGATATAATTGATATTTGTACAGAGATGTATTAATTTGTTGCATAAATGCATTAAAAAAACTTAAATGGAATGCATAACACCCGGTGGCTATGTTTGGTACAGCGCCTAAACAAAATCTCATGGGAAATTCATTTTTTGTGATATCAACTTCAAATTTGGAACACAATTTGGTTAGACACATGGATTTGATAGAGTAAAAATTATTTTGTAAAATATACATTTGATATAAAATAAAGTTGCAGTCATTTTTCATACGTTCATGTTTTGAAGTGCTTTCACCTCAGCAATAATCTGCTGAGTGTCTTAAATATTTCTTGAATTACAACCATTTAAGTTGGGAAAGTGCATATTCACATCTATTCTCAAAATTGGGGGGTGGTAGTTTTAAACGTGCATACGTTCTGATATGATTTATCTTTGTTTCATTTTTTACATCACAAAAGAAACAGCGGTTTTAACAGTAGACTTTTTATATCCGCTCTGTATGTATTTAACACAGCACTCCTTATCAAATGACTATAGTACTTTGAAATATACCATACTGAAATTCCTGGATTAACATATTGATCCTGCAAACAACATTTCAATCAACTAATCAGATTTGAGGGACAAGTGTAGTTTATGTCAGGTTCAGGTGCTTCTACATCATTTCCCTCTGATTTTAGGGATAATCTATGGGTATAGGGTTAGGTTTAGGGGTAGGGATATACATTTTTGGACGGGATTGTGAAACAAGCGATGTTGATCCAGGAACACGTCTAACTTGGCAAAATCAGGACATGCGGTAGAACGTGGTATTTCCAAGAATAATGTCGCTGTACCATGACGTGTGCAGAATAGCATGATAGTGCCATGGTTCTTTGTGGTACTTTTTTATGTTGTGATATTGCATAGCATTCAACAATCTCCCATCTGATATCTCCACAGTACTTTTTTGGGAGGGACAGTTATTGTTACTGCTGTAAAAAACAAGCAGCGTAACAAACTTAAACTAGCCAAACTGTCTGATATTTGGCATAATCGAGTCTCTCAGGAGGAATTGGAGATTTTGAGGTGCTTTCACAGAACGGGGGACGGTGTGTGTCGAGGGTTGCGTTGGTGACAGGCTGTCCAGACCGGGCGAGAGATGGAGTGATAGAGGGGATGGAGGAAGAGTCTGCAGTCTGCAGGAAGATGGATCACACCAGGAAGATTAATTAGTCTCTGACAGCGACAGCTAAAGTGTTATTGCCATCTGGAGAGTGAGGAACTTCAGGAGACTTCTGAGTGTCAGTGTGTGTGTGTGTGTGTAAGACGTGAGCTTGGCAGTGCTGGTATTGATGAAAACAGTTCTCGCCAAAATGGCAAAGCGACTGAAAGGTGTCGAAGAAGGACATCACATGCGGTGACCTTCACAAACAAAGTGATAATTGTGTGTGTGTGCGTGTGAACATGTGTTTTTGGCATGTAGAGGGAGGTGACTTTGCAGTTGTCTTTTTAAATCTTCTCAGAATATATAATAGTTCATAAAATGGCACGCCGCAACAGGGCCATCAGTGGTGAACACTGAACAAAAACAAAGCGAGATCAACTGTGTTATAGCCTGTGCACATGTTCCCCAGGCCCTGTCAGTTCAACAAACTACATGGAGTTCAACACAACTCACATCCCTAATGAGGTTATTTCTTCTCTTCAAATTAAAGAAGTATATTTTCCAGTTAAAAAGCTACCAAGTGCTACAAAACCACGTGTATTTTACTGATCATGCACAAGAGGGCGACAGTGAGAGATGAATGCGACAGAAGAGATTTATGACCACTAGGGGGCATCAGAAAACAAAGAAAAACATTGATGATTGTCTGAATTGATGACCTTTTTTTATGCAATTTAAAACCATTGAATGTGCTGACAGATAGTTGCGTGTTGTTACAGTGGTTTAGTGATGGTATCAGGTGGCAATACACTAAAGACGTTGACAAATTACACAAAAAATGACTATAGCACTCTCTTTTTTGATAACTGACCATGGTAAAACAGGTGTTCTTGGAAATACCTTAGAGCAGGGGTCTCCAAACTCGGTCCTGGAGGGCCACTGTCCTGCAGAGTTTAGTTCCAACCCCAATCAAACACACCTGAACAGGCTAATCAGTGTCTTACAATGCCCTAGTTAGACACTGATTAGCTGGTTCAGATGTGTTTGTTTGGGGTTGGAACTAAACTCTGCAGGACAGTGGCCCTCCAGGACCGAGTTTGGAGACCCCTGCCTTAGAGGATCATGTAAATGCATTTCAGTGATATATCAAAACAAAATATGACTTTTTAGTAAGGGAAAAAATACAGTGACACCACAAAAACAATTGTACCATGTTAACTTTTGCAACATTTTCATTTAGTTAGAATATAAAATGGCAATTCATATCATTTTAAAGGTGCACTATGTAAAAATTTTTCAGTAAATATCCCAAAACCACTAGGCCAGTTTTATATATTTAGTTCAGTTGAGTACTTACAATATCCCAAATGTTCCCAACTATTTGTAAATCGTGAGAAAATTGCTCTTTTACCCAAGGAACTGGGACGTGTCACGTGTGAGGGAGTGGCCTGTCGATGGTGTCATATCTGCGTTCCCCTCGGTTTCCGGTTTTATTTTGCAGAAACGCTTTACTCTCACTGCAGTGTGAACAAGTGTCATAGCAGCCGAGTGAACACGCAGAGTAACGTCATCACATCATTTTCAGCACACTCAGATGTGTCTAATATGACCAACAGAGCTGCGTTACCTCATAGTCATGACCGGAACAGCGGAAGTGGCACCGGCGACTGTGTCATAATAAAAGTCCCGCTGCTTGCGAGGCGTGTGTTGTGTTCATGTTATTAATAATCGCTCCTGCGGCCTTGCTCAGCTCCACAACACTCGGTTCTTGTCCACCGGCTGTGAGGTGAAGATCACATGTCCCAGGATTCTGCGCTCAAACGTGGCGTCATCAAACTACGCCTTTGTTTTGAACAGGCGGACGGAAAAGTTACATATTGCAGCTTTAATACTTAACATAAATAATTGTATTTTTATATTAGGTATCATTGACAGGTGATTTATAGATAAATACATTTTATTTGTTTTATTTTATTAAGTAATTTATTGGCATGGCCTTTTTGCAAACAATGTTTCGAAAATTCAATACAAATAAGCAGTAAAAAAAAAGCTTTTTTGTAGAAAATACATATTATTAATTAGTGTGATGTCTGAGGAAATATAAGGGGTCACTAACTTTGTCAATTCTTTCACTGTTTTTTGAAAAAAATTACTGAAATTTGTCCTTTGGCGTGACATAGAAAGAATGAATGATAGGGGCGTCGCACCAAAGGACGACAGAAATGCACACTTTTATAGTGGTTCCAAAAAAGTTAAATATTTGAGCCATTCTGAGACTAAGTGTGCGTCTCAATCAGCTCCCTAGTTCAGTAGTCAGGGCACTGATCAGGGAGTCAGCCCATTGACTTATGCCCTTATCAGTGCCCTTACTACTGAACTAGGGAGCTGATTGAGACGCACACTAAATCTTACCATGTGCACGTCATGTGGGCTTCACAGTAACATGATCTTGAATGGGGTCCTTCAACTAATTAAACTTAAACTGGAATTGCCCGATTTAAAATCAGGATATGGTGTCACATGGTTTTCAGTGACAAAATGTATGGATGAAAAAAAAAATGGTTGTCCTTTATAAAGGTATTTATTAACATGTTTATGCTTTTCTTCTTAATTTATAAAAGTAGTAATTTATCATGCTTGAGACAGTCACACCATAGGACAATTTTGAGATTTAGCTAAAAAATCTATTATAACAACAGGTCCATGTAAGAAAAAAATAAATATTTAACCATTTACTCATACTAATTAAATTCATTTTTTTATCTTGTGTGAAAGTGAAAATGCCATGTCAACAACCCACAAATAAAATCAAACCAAAACCCACAATGGAATATAATATCGCAACTATTCAACAAGATATATCTACACTTATAAATAACTATTCTCTTGGAACTCAAATTCCCACAATCCCCGGTTGCCACGTGCGCGTGTCCTGTCAGCAAACCGGACTAAACGTCACATTCCTGCATTCTCATCCCTGCGAGCGTGTGTGTGTGTGTGTGTGAGTGAGTGAGAGAGAGAGGGACGCAGGCTAATCTCTCCTTCCAGGACACCTCTCTGTCCACGGGAAGCACTCATGACCGGGCGGAATTAACCCCGGAGGACACCCGGTGATCCCCGCAGGCCCGATCGCAGATCTGCGGTGAGTATTTGCGTGTGTTTGGGCGCAGATCTGAAGGTCTCGCCGGGTTGGGGTGTTTACTGTGGCGTATCCAGCGCAGACTGTAGTAACCGCGCGCGGCCGGATGGCACGTCTGTGATACATTGTAACACTTCACACTCTTTGTGATCCGCAACTTTGTATGTTCTTGTTGACACCGGATCGGTTTGATCCGGCGGAAGCGGTGCTTTGATCACGCACAGATGACACATGTCTGATTGAAGCGCGGCGCGGATTCTTTTGATCAATGCGTGTGTTTTTGTTTTTATTGTGGCTCGTTTGAAAGTCTCGAGTCATAATAGCAGCCGGTTTGAAGGAATAAAGGCACACACGTGATGTTCATTGGAGAATAACTGTTGACATGTTGTATGATTAGCTGATCTGTTGCTGTTATGGGGCGTTCTATTTAAATATCCGCATGATCATGAGATTGTTGTGTTCCTGCTGGCCGGTTCGAGACAGTATTACCGGTTTGATATCGTATCGATCTCCGGTGGTTGCATCAGACGCGGGCAGGGCCACAAACACCCGCATATGCATGATCTTCTCCTGCTGCTTCAGCCCCGGCCTCATCAGTGACGCGCAGCTGGGCTGCATTTACACCATCTATTTTGCTACTGATGCAGTGCTGCTTATATGCTATTAATGATTAGACTGCAACAAATGTGCATTGCCTTAATATATATAATGTATGCATCACCTTAATTCATATTTTATTATTATTTGCTATTGCATTTGCACTCGTAATTTTGGATTGAAAATGGACAAACCCAGCAATTTTGTTCATTACTTGAAATTAAATAAAAATAAATAAATAAACAAACTTATTTGAAGTTTTAGTTTAACCTGATATGGCCTACTGACTGACTAAAACAGAAATACAAAATATAAAACTATATAGATGTTTTTAAAAAACAAACAAAAAAGTGAATTGAGCTCTTTCTTGTATTTTAATGCCAAAAACAAAATGATGTCAAAATGTCAGTTCAAGTGACAGTCGGTTATGTAATGCTTAAATGCTTAATTTATTACAATTGAACTAAACTCATTAGATTTTAGGAGACTAAATCTACGGTTGAATCTTATGATATTTAGTCGACTAAAACTAAAAACAATTCCGGTGACTAAAATATGACTAAAACTAAATGCCATTTTAGTCAAAAGACTATGACTAAAACTAAATCAAAATATGCTGTCAAAATTAACACTGTCCCGGATAACAGAAAATGGGTAAAAAGGCGGGACGTGGGCGGAGCTGAAGTGACGTGATGACTAACAGACAGCAGATAAATGGCTATCCACCTGTCACTCGAAGTGGCCACGCCCTTAATTATGCAGAACTTTAATGCTTTAATAAATGTAAACAAATGAGTTATAAAAAAATTAAGCCCCCTCACAGTCGTCATGAAGGACAACATTAGCCGTAGAGACCAAAACCCAGAGACCCAGCAATTGGGTTGTTTTAACTCAGTGAGTGGCCCAACCTGCTGGGTAGTTTTATTTTACTCAACTATTGTTTAAAAATGACTGTATTGCTTGCTTAAAATGTACCCAAAAGTATGTTGGAAATTAACATTTATTAATATGTTTAATAAAGGAACATTGTTAATAAGTTCAATGAATAATAATTAAACAATAAACATGTATTAAAGGTGCACTATGTAACATTTTTTCAGTAAAATAGGCCAGTGTTATATATTATGTTCAGTTGAGTACTTGCAATATCCCAGATGTTTCCAACTATTTGTAAATCATGAGAAAATTGATTTGAATAAATCATGAATAAAAGTCCCGCTGCTCGCGAGGCGTGTGTTGCGTTCATCTTATTAACAATCACTCCTGCGGCCTTGCTCAGCTCCACAACACTCGCTCCTGCTTCTGCTTCATTCTACAGTAAAGTTAATAATCACATCCATCAACTGCATGATTTCTGCCCGAGTCCTATCCCGATTCTTGTCCACCGGCTGTGAGGTGAAGACCACATGTCCCAAGATTCTGCGCTCAAACGTGGCGTCATCAAACTACCCCATTGTTTTGAACAGGTGTCCGCTAGCGGATGGAAAAGATACATAGTGCAGCTTTAATAAATGTTCACCTTTTGATTGTTATTGTTGCCTCTAGTAATTGTTTTAATTTTAATTTCCAACCTATTTTGTTGTTAATTTTAAGCCAGCCATATAGTAATTTTTTGAACAATATTTTTTTGTTTTTCACTGGGTTCGTCCATTTTCAACCCAACTTGTGTTATTTTTAACCCAGCATTTTTTTTTTACTGTATGCTAATTTGTTTTATGATCTAAATGGTTGCAGATTTATTTTCAGTTTTGGACTGTCTTAACATAAGCTTTATTAAAATATTATGAGTTTCTCACTTGAGAATCAATAAGCAAGTGTTATGTAAAGAATATTTCATATTTCAAATAATATAACTAAAAGTAAGTAACTTTACCTGTGTGATTATAATCATAAAGTGTCTGGGCTTCAGCTGGCTCGTGATTTATCTGTCTGATCCAGCATATGAAGTCTAGTCATGGTTATTGTTCTGAATAGATGCTCTATAATCAGAGGATATTGGTGCATTGTGATATAGTTGTGTAGGCATAGATTTAAATCAGGGGGGCTCCAAACTCGCTCCTGGAGGGCCACTGTCCTGCAGAGTTTAGCTCCAACCCCAAATAAACACACTTGAACCAGACTGCAACTAAACTCTGCAGCACAGCAGCCCTCCAGGACCGCTGATTTAAAGGGATAGTTCCCCCCCAAATGAAGATTGTCATCATTTACTCAACCTCAAGTTGTTCCAAACCTGTATAAATTTATGTTCAAAATAAGATATTTTGATGAATATGGGGATCTAAACAGTTAAGTTGATAGGGTCCATCAACTGTTTGGTTGCTGACATTCTTCAAAATATCTTCTTTTGTGTTCAGTAGAAGAAAGAAATTCAGGGTGAGTAAATGATGACAGAATTGTAATTTTTGGGTGAACTATCCCTTTAAGCATGTGTTGTAAATGCAGTCGGTGTTAAATATATAGGGGTAAACATTCGAAGGGTTATGTGCAGTCTTACTGTGAATTTCTCAGTACATGGAGGTATGTGTGTGTCCAGAGAGAGAGAGAGACATGTCTATACAGGCACATGTCAGTCTGAGAGCATCATATACTGTAGTAGAGCAGTTTTACTCTGGAGCATAAGAATGACATTTGAATGTATTTCAGTGCATTAAAGGGGTGGTTGATTATGATTGGACTTTTTTAACTTTAGTTAGTGTGTACTGTTGCTGTCTGGGCATAAACAACATCTGCAAAGTTCAAAGAAAAGGGTAACATTTCCTTGTAAAGAATTTCTTTTTCTTTTTAAGGACTACAACAACGGCCGGTAGGAAGAGTTAGTAGTGTTGTTGTCATGCCGTCGAAACGCTGAATGTTTTAATCCAAATATAGCTCTCAGTGCTGCACATTTAACGGAGGACAGTAGTTCCCACTTTAAAAGCCGAAGCTGTTGTTTATGGGCCACAACCTGTAAGTATGTTTTAATCTTTGTTGATGTGTTTTCCATGAATAGTTCCTATCTTTATTTTTATGCTGTAGAAAGGACGTAAACCAAGGCAAACGCTGTTTGGCTCCGCTAGCCAGTTACCTGATTGCTAATTAAAATGTATCCGACAAACACCTGCAAACTTCTTTTTAATCCCACTAGCAAACTTCAAATGTTGGTGTTGATCAGTGTAAATGCAGGCATGCTAAACATGGTTCTGTGTTTGACATGGCCACTGTAATAAATCCACGAGACTCTTCGTAATGGTCTCATAGTTCTGGCGACAGATATTTGGCTACACTCATCGTATAACAAAACTAATGGTGCTATACAGTCAGTAGCGATCACTATACATCCACAGTCTATAATCCCTTAGAACTGTAGTATCATTTGTTAGAGCGATTATATGAATACAAGGCAATATTCTGCTGTACTTAAAGCTACACTGTGTGATATTTTCCCCCATCTAGCGGTGAAAGGGTATATGACCATCCAGTAAATATTTGTTTCTGTTCCTCCCAATTCCGATTTCGTTTTAACTCCTATGGTGGCCGATTTAGTCCAAGATTAACATGGCTTCCAGTTCAGTCCAGCAATCCCCCTCTTCACATTCGACACGGTGCCATCGAGTGTTAAAACGCGAAAGGCAAAGCTTGAATTTACGGGTATGTCCCTCTTTGGCTAATGTACTTTCAAGATGGAGGGGCAACATGGCGACCCCCATTCGAACCCCTTACCCGTATGTATTTTCAATGGCATATTATAAACTTACGAGAATACTTTATTACTTGAAAGAAGTAAATATACATTAATGAGCACATATATTTTTGAAAGAACTAAGTGTTTTTAGCTAAGAATAAACTAAAAAAGTTACACAGTGTAGCTTTAAGCTTTAATAAGGCTAAAACCGTATATCAAAGCTAACATTAGTAGCATTTACAAATAACAGCGTATTTACAAAGTGTGAGAAAACTACAAATAAAAAAACATACCATTCTGAAACGTCCTGTACCAGCCGGTCTTGCACAGGTTCTGCTCGATCCTCTTTACTAATATTCTCTGGGTCTGATTCAGGCTCAAATTGATGAGGCAATACTGACGGCATTGTTTATCACAGTACACCTGAGCATATGCAACTACCCATAATGGTAAGGGTCGTGACGTTTACGGACAACGTGCACTAGGCGGTTAGCAAATCACAACTCACAGGGCCAGCCTACCAATCTGAGCCCATTGCGTATTTCTGAGGGAGGGGCTTCATTGAACCGGGAAGCTATCCGGACATTTTTACAAGTCTACTCAGCGGTGTAGAATAAAGGTAGCATGACGTCGTCATACTCAATTCTAGTCAGAATTTGAGTCTGATACTGCTCCGTTGGGCTGTGATTATGGGGTGTGTTTCAATCGAACCAGGAAAGACCTCAATTGGATAGACCTACAACCAATCAGAGCAAACGGAGCGATGCATAACGTTAGTGGTCAAATGTCAACAGAACTCAACTGCACTGTGTTGCCAAGTCTGCGGTTTTGCTGCGGGCTGCTTTTCGATGTCTACAGGTTGAAGCGACCCCAATTGGGATATTTAGACCCAGGAACCCAGGCAACCCTGCCAAAAAACACATATTTTACCCCCCAAACGCCATTTTTTCTGGAGAACCCAGAAAAAATTGGGCGGGTTTTGTTGTGAAAACTTGGCAACCCTGTTGCACGCACACTGGAAGAAGTAGATTGGTGTAAACGATGTTTGTCGGTGTTGTAAAAAGAATTTAAGGATACACAGAGTACTTACCAACACGATCATCATTTCTGAGAGAAATAGTGAAGGTGAATGCATATACGAACAAGTTCTCCGTTTAGGATTAGAACAAATTCAACCCAAGCGCTCTTTGATGACGTGGATGATTACGTTACTGTTTATCATCTGTCCATCATTGTCTAAAGCCCGCCCTGACAATTTGATTGGTCCGAACAGCTTCTGTTCGGGCATAGTTGCTTCACAACGGATCACGTCCAGAACTTCCTGACCTTTTTTTGTTTTTTTTTTACAAAGCATGAACCTGTGTTACAGTGCACCCCATAAACACAACCAAGCCTTCGAAAAAGCTGATCAACCACCCCTTTAACTGAGAAGCTGCAGTCTGACTCGGAGCAGTGGAGTCAGTGTGATCACCACGGTCTGTTTTATGTGTGTGTTTACAATAGGAACACAGTTTTGGAGAAAGGTGTGTGTGTGTGTTCATGTTTTTGTATCCCAGTGGGGACTTCAGTCTGAATGTATACTGACTCATGGGGACTTGTCACTGTGGAGACCTAAATTGAGGTCCACATGAGGAAACAAGAATTAGTTGGGTTTTTTTTATTGTAAAAATGCAGAACGTTTTGTGTGATGGGTAGGTTTAGGAGTAGGGTTAGTGTAAGGTGAGACAATACAGTATAAAAAGAACCCCATTACGTCTGTTGAGAGTCCTCACAAAGAAAGTGAACCAGATGTGTGTGTGTGTGTGCTTGCAGATAATGATGATGAAATTCTGCATGATGGCTGGACTGTCAGATCTGATGAGGCATCTCGAATGAGATGAATACAATAAAGTGAGCTGTATATTTATTGTCTCACAGGAAGAAACAAATGCTATTTTTGTGGTAAATGTTGTGACTGTTTGAGAAGAATTAGAGATAGAGGTTTGTCTAGATTTGTGAGATTATGGTTGTTTCTCTGGCTCGTGTTTTATGCCTCATCATGCTTCGAAATGTCACTCATTTCTCTGGATTGTAAACATGCTTTATCTGCATTTGTCTGTAAACCTTTATTTACATTAAAACAGACATTTAGAGACAGTTTAAGTTCTTCAGTATTTAGGTTTGCTATTGTTCGGACTCTAAGTAGTGTTGATAGATGACAATAATAATAATAAGTCATGATGGGGGATGATGTATAGTACACACTATCATCATAATAGACAGCATTCACCTTGTTGTGTAAAACCTATTCCTTGACAAAAAGGGCTTTGTTTGTCGCAAAGAACAGTGCTGATGATAGGGCTGTTTTCAGCCGCCCACCACTGATTAACCAATCCCTGCTGCCCTCATCATGAACTAAGATTCTGATTGGCTCAGTTCTTTTCATTGGTCGTCTGTGGTGCTGTGTGAGATGGAATGTGTGTGGAATGTGCTCACTTCCTGCTTCTTCAGCCAATCAGAACTGCCGGATCTCATCACATTCCATTTGGATTCGGATCACATCACGAGTGTGTGAGAGAGGTAGAGACATTGGTGTGTGTGTTGATGTCTGTAATTGAGTTTTGTGGGCCTGTAGTTAAAAGACTACAGGCCTGGTCGTTTTATGTTTTGCATGTTCAGCATATTCTCATATTATTGTGCTTGTTTTACAGAAAGGCCATTTTAAACTGCAGAAAAGGGTATTCTACTGTATGTCCTGCTATATGGAAAGATTTTGCCTATCAACTGCTGTGCATCAATCTAGCTTATTGTTCATATGCATTTATTTGAAATGCATATGACTCCATGCATTTGTCCTGTAACACAATCGTGTGCATGCTGTGTCCTGCTGACCGCTGTAACCTTGAGAGGAGAAATGAAAGCATTGTTGTGGATGACGTGTTCATTGTAGGTTATACAGTTCAGAGAGCTTTGCATTATCCGATTTAAAAGCTTTTGTTTGGAGCTTCATTGGCGTTTGATTGATTGTAGATTGAGTTCTGTTTGGTTGTGCTGTGAATGTTTAGAGACTAGATTAGTTTAGCTGATGTTTGAAGACTGTCGAGGCGAGTTCTGTTGGGTGTATTTTATCTGAAGATCTGTTTGGTTGTAGTTCAACTTCTTTAGAAAATGATGAGTTGAGTTATTTTGGTACAATGATAGACTGATTATATCAGCTAGGCCAATTAATCATCAAGATGTGAGACAGTGGCATTCAGTAAGGCCTCAGAACCCCTGATCTCTAGATATGAGTCTAGATATTGGTTGTGTAAAACATCAAGCTGGTGTGTTGATTTCATCTTGGGTTGTTTTATCTCATGTTGTAGAATAAGGATGTACAATGACTCGGTGTTGTAGTTTGGTATTGTTCTAGAACAGAACAATAGCTCTATTGTTTCTCTGGTGAGCGTCAGTTTTGCGCCACTATTGTTTCCGCCAGTAAATCCCTTTCCCGAGGCTTCCTAAACCTGTTCTTAGCTTTCCAAAACCTAAAAGTATACCTCAATTTAATTATACTCTAAAATCAAAGAAGTAGGAAAACAATATAAAAAGTAGAGTTCCACTTTATTTTAAGGTGACGTAGTTAAGATAACTACATGTACTTACTATAGAGTTACGGTTAGGGTTTGGTTTGGGTTAGTTACTTGCAATTATGCATCATTTACTGTTATTACCAGGGCTCCAGACTAACTGTTTTACTAGGAGCACTGTAGCCCCTTACTGAGAACTTTTAGGAGCACAAGCAGAACATTAAGGGGCACACCTTAAATCAACCTGCAACAGTTATTCACATTTCCCCCATTTTGTCTGCATTACTGATAAATGCCTTGGTAATAAATAGACTTGACGTACAGGAACTACAATGTGCAGTTTTATTCTAAGTTCACAGTGCTCCAGACTAACATTTGAGGGCAGGTGCCACTGAGTTCTACAGAAAGTGTGCGGTAGCACTGAGCTCGAGTTGTGTAGATAAAATTAACTTTAATTATTATCATTCATAATATCTTAATATTTATTCAAAAGCAAAACTAGTGAAAGGGAGTTTAAATAGCTAATAAGCCAATAAATGCCACCTACTAGTTACTGTACAATGGTAATTTATAGAGATGTTCCGATACCCTTTTTCCCTTCCCAATACCGATACCTGGGCTCAGGGTATCGGCCGATACCGAGTACTGATCTGATACCTGGGTGTGTATCTGTATATACAGCTGTATACACTACTAGCCCTGTATGAACTGCTAGAATAATTTTATGGTGTGCTTCAGACTTATCCCTTAATAAAACATGAACAAATACATACAGTGAACTACTGTATTTATTACAGTATTTGTATTATCTGACATGCATTTGACAGTAATATTATTTATTTTTCTTAAGCGAAAAAGAACTTCAAATGCAGCCACAAATCTAACACTGCAAACTGAAAAAGGTATTTTAGTTTTACAATATAACTGTATAAAAAACAGTGCAACAAATAAATGTAGGAATATAATAAAATTATATATTAATCAGAAAATAATCTCTTTACAACCTTCTAGGCATTATTATTATTATTATTATTATTAGTAGAGACGTATTATTATTACATAGAGACGTAGCTAAATCTACTGTACAACAGTAGCCTAATATATTCTGAAAACTTTTATTTTGACGGGTTGCCGTGAACACTTTTGAGTGTCTGTGTTCATTATATGACACAGTAAATTCTCATGAAGTGACGGTTTATGCGTTCGTGTCCTCATATAGTGACCATAGACTGTAAAAACGCACACAGAGGTAGAGAAACTGGGGGAGGACAAAGACAGCAAGTGAATGTCACGTGCGGGCGCCCGCCATCCACACAGAGACGAAATACTGTTGTCTGGCTATCACCAGACCAAGCTCAATTTAAGATTGAACATTGGTCTGGAGAGTCTGCTCTGTATTTTCTACTGCACAAGAGGCGTGATCAACGAGCATAATTTAAATGACTCTGTACGCAATTGGATGGTCCTTCAACCAATCAGACCACAAGAGGCGTGATCAACGGGCAACGGCCCATCGCTTCTCTATCCATCATCGCGTTAAACCCACCAATAGCGTGCCAGGTGGATAGGCCAGTCTGTGATTGGTTCCCGCAAAAGTGTAACAGAAGCAGTAGAAATTAATGCACAGGTTTCCAGACTGAGTTGCAGACGAAATCAAATCGCCAGCAGATCAGGCTGGGTTTACCCAGTCTAGAAATACTGCTAAACAGCGGACATCCTGCTAACGCTTTTTCAGTTCTTCTTCGCTGCTCTAAACAGTGGTTGCTTGTGGCAACACAGCACAACTTCCTTTCAAAGAGGAACCGTGCAGCAGTTAGTAGTGTTCAACCGATATATCGGGGCGATATTGCAGGCAGCTCTGTGTTGCTGGAGACTCTGCAGTTCATGCTCTGCCCCTCCCCCACTTGCAGAGCTGGAATCTTCTCTTCAAGGAAACGATAAGTTTTAAACTTTCAAAGCATCTTTTAACTGTTTGACTTTTTGCAAAAAATATTGCTGTACACTTTGAAAGTGGAAACATGTTGCTCTATATGCAGAGATGTATAGTAACGAAGTAGAACTACTTCACTACTGTACTTAAGTACTAAAAGGCGGTATCTGTACTTTACTAGAGTATTATTTTTTTTTCTCCTACTTCCACTTTTACTTCAGTACATATTTTCAGAGTTTAATACTTTTACTCCGATATTTTTTTTTATGTGCTGCATCGTTACTCGTTACAATTATAAAAATGTTACGAATCATTCCATTAAACCCACATTACCACTGCCAGAACGGTAGATGGCAGGTTTGATGAAGCTGGCACATCATTGAGCGAATCAAGCGATTAAGAAGACTGCGCGTGCTCCCGTTCTGCCTTTTGATCAGCTTAAGATGGACGAACCAAAAACACCACCTTCCATCCCTTCAACTTCAAGTGATCGTGGCCGTGAGAGTGAGGAAGGAGACCACCCCTGGCCTACTTTGAGTCCATGTTCTTATATGTCGGAGTGAAAGATAATTCATATGGAATGAATTGCTTACTCTGCCGCCCGAAAGGTTGTGAAATAATGGCCTTCAAAAATTCACTGTCGAATTTGAACAAACATTTCAAGGTCAGTTACAAATATCATCACAAATCACACCAGCTTGAGTTCAGTAAGCCCTTTTTGCTAACTAGCGACATGCTGCGGTGTTCACTTAACGTTAACTAGCTGGCTATCATAAAGGCAGCGCATTGAATGGTGTTTTTGACCCATCATCACTAATGTCAACTTTCTCTTATTTTATGGCCTACTGTTGCCAAAAATAAATAGTAGAGCATGTCTCCTTTGGTGCTGCTTAATCACACGCCCGTTTTTATAGTGTAGTAATGTTTTATAGGTTAATGGTAGTATAGATTGACACTGAAATAACTTGATATGACAACATTGTGATTGTCCATTAGGTTAATCATTTGAAATAATAAAAACAATATGATGTTCAAACTTTTGACTACTTTCTTTAATAACTACATAACACAATACTTGTACTTTTACTTTCAGTACTTGAGTAGTAAATTTAAAAATAAACTACTTGCAATACTTAAGTACACAAAATGTTGAATACATTAGTACTTCTACTTAAGTGTGGTGCTTAAAGAGCACTTCAACTTCTACTCAAGTCACTTTTTTGATAGAGCACTTGTAGTCTGGGTCTCTGGTACTTTATACATCTCTGTCTATATGTTCTTGCAACTAGCTAAGCAAGTTTGTGCGTCCAAATGGAAAACGCAAATGCTGAATGCCTCGTCTATAAAACTGCTTGCCATTGTATTTAGGGATCTGCAAATAGCTAAGTTGTAGGCTATTCGTATGCATATGGTAGCTGTTAAGAACACTGGTCATAGGATTAAGTAATGCCGACATTGTTCCGTGGTATTTGTGGGAGTTTTATTCAGTGACCACCTGGCTGAGGTTTAGACGCGTGTGTGTGTGTCTCTCCAGTGTTTCCCACACCACACATAGACTAATTTGCAGTGATGCGCCACAAAATCAACACCGGCCGCGACAGATTTTTACTGTAGAAACTGACGCTTGAGACAGGACGCACTCGCATGTGTTGCTGAGAGAACGAGCAGAGAGCACTGCCCCTCCTCCGGCCGCGCGTGTACACTCCCCGTCTTCAAATGGTCTTGCTCCCTCTCCCTCGTGCATATTAATCAAAATAAACTGAGAATTGACACGATGGTAAAAGGTCGGAAGACCGAAGTTTCACGTGAAGCATAGGGAGATTTTTTCCTGAACTACCGCTGGTGTTGGTCTACAAGAGATTAAGTTAAGTGCACCTAAGCATTAAATGACTAGGTTGTAAATAGTTGGTTACTTTTAAAATTAAGTATAGCACAGTCAGTGTGCACTTTATTATGCTGCTTGCTTGTTGCTACTATGCAATAGTGTAATTATTGTTGTTTTTTTTGTACAATAAATGTTCCTTTTTTAAATTGAGACTTGTAACATTACCACATTATAACATTGTGTCATTTTTATGATCTAAATTGAGGGAGCAAAAGCAATATCGGCTCAAGAAAATCGGCAGCCTGTATCGGTCATCGGCTAAGGCTGATGAGAAAAAATCGGTATCAGCATTAAAAAAATCTGTATCGGTCGATCCCTAGCAGTTAGGCAAAGCTAGCTGTCATAATAACTAGGTCTTGTTGAAGAAAATGGTATCGGATCGGTACATGGGTTCAAGTACTCGCCGATACCGATGCCAGAATTTGTTGTGGTATCGGTGATATTTCCGATACTAGTATCAGAATTGGAACAACTCTAGTAATTTAATGTCTTTTTTCCTACATCTTGAAACTTTTAGTTTTATAAATGGGGACAATCTTTCAAGGATGAACTAATAATGTTTTGGTCATCACATTAAAAATAACATTTAAATATGATAATATTAGAGTTTTGAAGTGCTAGAAAAAGATGTGCAGTAGCTAATTTGACTATTTTTGCCACAATACCATGGTTACAGTTAGTGCTACTACATTAAAGCCATGGTGAATGCTGCTGACTTGAGGCCTTTTTTAAGTTGTTTCTCCTGGTTTCCACGTCAGCGCGGTTTGATCCGATATATGTGGTTTAGCACAGAGAAATCTGAATGCTTCTCACTAGACCTCACAGCGATGTTATTAATTCTGTGGCCAATTCAATGGATTTATTCACTGGATCTCCCAGTGCTGTGAGAGCATGATCGAGACCGGCCCATGACTCACGAGTAGCTCCCGCTGCACTGTCTATTATTGGTCCGAACTGATAAACGGTCCGTGAAGCACAAATGAGTAGCACAGTTTCGTTCCGCTTTCATTACATGTACCTGTAAGTACATGTAGTAATGTGTGACTACTTCACCTTAACATAGTGTTACCAAAAGTACTCAAGTATTGTAACAAAAGTATTTGTAATTCGTTACATTCTTGTTGACAAACAGCCAGTTTATAAGCACTTCTCTCATTATGAGTATGGAAAGATGGTTGGTGCATCCCAAATGCACGATATTAGCGTCTCAAATGCAGTGATGAAGTACATGTGGATCAGCATTTACTATGAATCAAGACACTGAAACACTGGATCATGAGATGACCACGTGTAAATGAATGCAGCGCATACATTTATTTATATCGCAGTCTTGGCGATTTGATTAAAACTGAAATTGCCATATGTCTTAGTGCGATTATTTTAATTGTGTATCCCTACCTACCACCGAAAACCCACTGCATTACAGGTCATGTGGTTGGTTATGTAGGCCAGAAGGGCAGACTTTAAAGTGTGTGTTATCCAACGCTTTTGAACAGCAAATCAGGTCATTGATCTGTATGTATTTTGTGATAATAACTGGATAACAGTAGCAGCCACAGACGCACTCACTCTCACACACACACTCTGACACACACTCTGACACACACTCTGACACACACTCTGACACACACTCTGACACACACTCTGACACACACTCTGACACACACTCTGACACACACTCTGACACACACTCTGACACACACTCTGACACACACACACTCTGACACACACACACTCTGACACACACACACTCTGACACACACTCACTCAGACACACACACACTCAGACACACACACACTCAGACACACACTCACTCAGACACACACACACTCACTCACACACACTCACTCACACACACTCACTCACACACACTCACTCACACACACACACACTCACTCACACACACACTCACTCACACACACACTCAGACACTCGCACAAACCACTAACACACACACCATACACCCCCCCCCCACACACACACACGCGCACTCGCACAAACCACTAACACACACAACCAACTCACACACAATCACACACCCTCACACACACACAGACAAAAAAACACTCACTCACACAGACACACACTCAGACACACACTCCGACACACCAGACACACACTCAGACACTCGCACAAACCACTAACACACACCATACACCCCACACACACGCACTCGCACAAACCACTAACACACACACCCAACTCACACACAATCACACACCCTCACACACACAGACAAAAAAACACTCACTCACACAGACACTCGCACAAACCACTAACACACACACTCGCACACACTCACTCACTCACATTCACTCACTCACATTCACTCACACACACTCACACCACTCACTCACTCACTCTCACACACACACACACACACACACACACACACACACACACACAGAGAGGGCCTGCTGACTGACATGTTGTCAGCGTTGTTTCACTGGTGCTGATGTGACTGAAAGGTGTCGTCTTGACATCCAGCTGACATCATCATGGCTGTCAATCACACATCTAGCCTTTGTGATGTCAGGAGATCTAGAACACACACTCAGACTTACAATGACCCCAAACTTGCACGACAAGCAGTTTAAAACCTCTGTTGTGAAAATGCTGATCAGTTGATAGTTTGGGTTAAATCTTTAGATTAAAGTGAACCGTTTAAAGCTGAAGTGTGTGAGACGTTAAAACGCTTCCTCATATCCAACCTCAGTGTAGAGACACCTTTAAGAAATGAACCTGTCTGAAAACAATAATCACTTTATTCTATTTTGTTTGGTGACACTAGTGGTGCAGAATTAAAAGCTTCACTTCAGATCTTCAACCGGGGGTCTGCCAATGTTTGATCATACGTTTTTGTTAAATTAAAACATCCCAAAGTCCAATTTAAATATATACACCTTTAAACAAAACCTAAGAGCACCCTCAGTTGATACTGTAATATTACACTAATGAAACCGATTTGGCGAACGCTCCAGTGTTTTTTTGTGATTGTGCTCTGGAGAACATCAAATGTTTCTATTTACAATGTGTTTTTGCAGCGGTGAGAACCAATCACAGTCATGTTTGTTGATCTCTTGAACGCAGGAGCCAATCAGAGGTGTTTAAGTTAGTTAGAATCCACTCAACTCTAAGTTTTTGCTCAGTTCCGTGTTCTGCACGCTCGCTAATCCTCGCAATCCACTTATGATGTGTAGACAACTTTATGGATTTACACTCTCCCCTGTGAAGGCCTCCTTCCCTTCCCTTTCCCTCTGCAGATATAAACGTAATCAAAATGATTCCCGTTCACATGGATCCACGGAAATGACTAAAAACGCTGTATGATGCATGCCAGACAAGTAATTTGTAAAGAAAAACTACTCGCATGTGCACATACGTATTCAAATGCGCTTGCCTATAGACTAAACACGTAATGCTTGCGTGCATGATGTCATCGTTCTCACAGATTCACGTTTTTTGAAGTTTACACGAAGATGATAACGGTATAGGTTTTGAAATTATTTAAACGTTTGCGTTCTCAAGCCACCAAACACATTTTCCATATAAATGAACGTCCAGAACGCATTAAAAGTTTTCTATTTTAGTTGAAAATGGTGTTGTGTAAGTGGCCACAAAGTAAATAACTAATGATTTTTTACAACGGAAATGAATCAATCAAAAAGTTACTTTAGCTGGACAATAACTTTTTTTTTTTCTAGATCTGCTGTACAGCCAAAACGATCTCTCTTCCATTAATGTCCTATTATCACTGTAAAGCTGCTTTGAAACTATCTATATTGTAAAAAAAAGCTATATAAATCTTGACTTGACTAAAAAGCTGTCACTCATCTCAGTTTGCAGAGCAATTTTGAGGCTTTGTAACACCTTTTTAAGGCTAAGGTGAAGTGAATAACACTGATGATCTCCATCTCAGCACCTGTTAGTGGGTGGGATATATTAGGCAGCAAGTGAACATTTTGTCCTCAGAGTTGATGTGTTAGAAGCAGGAAAAATGGGCAAGCGTAAGGATTTGAGCGAGTTTGACAAGAGCCAAATTGTGATGGCTAGATGACTGGGTCAGAGCATCTCCAAAACTGCAGCTCTTGTGGGGTGTTCCCGGTCTGCAGTGGTCAGTCTCTATCAAAAGTGCTCCAAGGAAGGAACAGTGGAGAACCGGCCACAGGGTCATGGGCGGCCAAGGCTCATTGATGCACGTGGGGAGTGAAGGCTGGCCCGTGTGGTCCGATCAAACAGACGAGCTACTGGAGCTCACACTGCTCAAGAAGTTAATGCTGGTTCTGATAGAAAGGTGTCAGAATACACAGTGCAGTTTTGTTGTGTATGGGGCGGCATAGCCACAGATCAGTCAGGGTGCCCACGCTGACCCCTGTCCACCACAGAAAGCGCCAAAGTGAGCATCAGAACTGGACCACAGAGCAATGTAAGAAGGTGGCCTGGTCTGATGAACCACGTTTTCTTTTGCGTGTGCGTGGCTTACCTGGGGAACACATGGCACCAGATGCACTATGGGAAGAAGGCAAGCCGGCGGAGGCAGTGATGCTTTGGGCAATGTTCTGCTGGGAAACCTTGGGTCCTGCCATCCATGTGGATGTTACTTTGACACGTACCACCTACCTAAGCATTGTTGAGACCATGTACACCCTTTCATGGAAACGGTATTCCCTGGTGGCTGTGGCTCTTTCAGCAGATAATGCTCCTGACACAAAGCACAAATGCTTCAGGAATGGTTTGAGGAGCACAACAACGAGTTTGAGGTGTTGACTTGGCCTCCAAATTCCCCAGATCTCAATCCAATCGAGCGTCTGTGGGATGTGCTGAACAAAGAAGTCCGCACCTCGCAACTTACAGGACTTAAAGGATCTGCTGCTAACATCTTGGTGCCAGATACCACAGCACACCTTCAGGGGTCTAGTGGAGTCCATGCCTTGACGGCTCAGGGCTGTTTTGGCACCAACCCAATATTAGGAAGGTGATCATAATGTTGTTATAATCCATTGAATAAAAGTTTTCTACATATAAATGCGGAAAATATTTTTGTGGACACAGCAATTGTTTTTTCCAGGATTTTTTTATTTAATATAATAGAGAGAAATAGTATTTATTTGAAATGGAAATCTTTGGTTACATTATAAATGTCTTTTCTGCCACTTTTGATCAATTTAATGCATCCTTGCTGTAGAAAGGTATTAATTTATTTTCAACAAAACAAATCTTACTGACCCCAAGCTTTTGAACGGTAGTGTACCGTAATTTCACCTTCACTAAAAATGGATCAAGTTTAAAATATTGTCTGTTTATTGTGATAATCGTTTTTACTTGTTCAAAATAACTATGGCTAGTATCTCCGTTACCAAATCCTCTGAAATCTGAATGCTTTGTCTTTCTGTTAAATATCGTCAACTCAGATCTAGAGAAACTCGCACATTTCTCCCGCATTCCTCAAGTGTTTGTGAGAGTTAAATGGCAAACAGAATAAGATCGTGTTGACTTTGCTGATGGGATTGATTGTTTGGGTTTAAGTGCTCCAGGTTTCATCATCGCCTGCTGCAGATCCTGATATCCATCACAGTGGAGAATGTGATGATATTTAGCAAACAACAGCACCTCTGTGTCAAAACCCCTGTGTTACAGCTGAACGCAGTTAGCATGTAGCAGAAATGCTAATATGATGTCAGATTAACATTAAAGCCAGAGAGAACAATGCACATTCAGTGTGACTATTGAGCTCTCCTTCTGAGAGCTTACTATCTTCTGAGGCTGCATACTCACTGGAACTAATACAATCAACATCATCTGAAATATGGCATCTTGTATTGCGATTACTTTAGCTTTTATTCAAAAGTTTGAGGTTGGCATTTGCTAAGATTTTTAAAATGCTTTTGAAAGAAGTCTCTAATGCTCACCATACCGTAAGAAAAAAACCCAGTAAAAACAGTAATATTATGAAATATTATTGCAGTTTGAAATAACCGTTTTTTATGTGAAATGTATAGTAAAATGTAATTTATTCCTGGGCTCAAAGCTGTATTTTCAGCATCATTACTCCAGTCTTCAGTGTCACATGATCCTTCAGAAATCATTCAGACATGAGGATTTGTGCTCAAGAAACATTTCTGATTAAGAGACAGACAGACACACACAGACAGAGAGAGAGACATAGACAGACAGAGAGACACAGACAGACAGACATACAGACACACACACACTCACACACACACAGACAGACAGACACAGACAGACAGACACACACAGACAGACCGACACACACAGACCGACACACACAGACCGACACACACAGACCGACACACACAGACCGACACACACAGACCGACACACACAGACCGACACACACAGACAGACACACACACAGACAGACACACACACACACAGACAGACCCACACACACACACACACACACAGACAGACAGACACACACAGACAGACAGACAGACAGACAGACACACACAGACAGACACACACAGACAGACACACACAGACAGACACACAGACAGACAGACACACACAGACAGACACACACAGACAGACACACACAGACAGACACACACACACAGACAGACACACACAGACAGACACACACAGACAGACACACACAGACAGACACACACAGACAGACACACACAGACAGACACACACAGACAGACACACACAGACAGACACACACAGACAGACACACACAGACAGACACACACAGACAGACACACACAGACAGACACACACACACACAGACACACACACACACAGACAGACACACACACAGACAGACAGACACACAGGCAGACAGACAGACACAGACAGACAGACAGACACACACAGACAGACAGACACACACAGACACACACACACACAGACACACACAGACACACACAGACACACACAGACACACACAGACACACACAGACACACACAGACACACACAGACACACACAGACAGACAGACAGACAGACAGACAGACACACACAGACACACACAGACACACACAGACACACACAGACACACACAGACACACACAGACACACACACAGACCCAGACAGACACACACAGACAGACAGACAGACACACACACAGACAGACAGACAGACACACACAGACAGACAGAGAGACACAGACAGACACACACAGACAGACAGAGAGACACAGACAGACAGACACAGACAGATATAGATACAGACAGACACACACAGACACAGACAGACAGACACAGACAGATATAGATACAGACAGACAGACACAGACAGATATAGATACAGACAGACAGACACACACAGACAGACAGAGAGACACAGACAGACACACACAGACAGACAGAGAGACACAGACAGACAGACAGATATAGATACAGACAGACAGACAGACACACACAGATATAGATACAGACAGACAGACACAGACAGATATAGATACAGACAGATATAGATACAGACAGACAGACAGACAGAGAGACACAGCCAGATATAGATACAGACAGACAGACAGACACACACAGACACAGACAGACAGACACAGACAGATATAGATACAGACAGACAGACACAGACAGATATAGATACAGACAGATATAGATACAGACAGACAGACAGACAGAGAGACACAGCCAGATATAGATACAGACAGACACAGACACACAGACAGACACAGACAGATATAGATACAGACAGACAGACACAGACAGACACAGACAGACAGATATAGATACAGACAGGGAGACAGGTGAAATGCTGTGAATGTTAATGGCTTCAGTTTGAGGTTAGGCCGTTATCTGTATAGTTTGTGTTTAAAGTGATACTCTTTATGTCTCTTGAGCTCATTTGCATGTCCGTGTCTTTCAGGGACTGTGATGATGTTTGAAAGTGTCCACTCAGTTATTACAGTCTAATACTAACACGCTGAATATTTCTTCACTGCAGCAGGGCAAAGTGTACTGGAGACTTTGAACTTCCCGTCAGTGTTTGTGTGTAGACACGTCCACTCCACACGTTTGCTCACGTGACTGTGTGTGTTTGTGTCTATGACCTTTTAATCATAAACCGCAGTTATAATTCAAGATGAACATGAAACTCAACATGAAACTGCATAATGCAACGTTCTTGAGGTGAACGGGAATATTTTTATTCACTGGGCTTTAAATTAATTGTGAACAATTATTATTTTATTATGTTTGTTACATCAGAAAATTAATTTCAGAGAGATTTTTGCACAGATGGAGCATGTTCGGAAAGTCAATCGTCAGTGATCCATCATGCTGATGTCACCGCTGTGATGATGATGTCCGTGTGTGTGTGTGTGGGGCGTGTCTCTGAGCTCTTTGTTCGAACAGCTGTTCTGAGTGAGTGTAACACACGTGGAGGATTTGACACACTCTACTGCACCAGACAACAAAGAGCAGACACACACCCGCTACACCATCACCATCACCGGCTCTCTCTGCTTTTCTGTCACCCTTCTCTTATTTTGTTCCTGGTTCAATTCATGCGTCTATGTTTCGTTCATCACCCACTCGCTCTATTCAATGGTTATTTGAATGTGTTTCACTGACATGACAGAAACTGTACATTTGCATTGCAGAAGTTGTGGAAAAAATGTAGTAGTAGGAGTGGTGGTAGTGGTTTCCACTAAAATATGAACTTATTTCAACATTTGATAATAATCATAAATGTTTCTTGAGCACAAATCATCATATCAGAATGATTTGTGAAGGATCATGTGACACTGAAGACTGGAGTAATGATGCTGAAAATACAGCTTTGATCACAGGAATAAATTACATTTTAACTCATTAAAATAATTGCAATACTATTTCAGACTATTACTGTCACGATTCCTGATGTCTCAGTTTTCAAGGACTCTTATTTTGATGTTCCTGGTTCCCTCGTCTTCATTGTAATCTTGTTAGGTCCCCTTGTTCTTCATCATGTCAGCCTCAGTTATCTTCAGTTCTGTGTCTTGTGTAAACTTTGTGTGCTGGGCTGATGATTTTCTGTATTTTATTCCTAGTGTATTAAATGTGATTTCATCGTTTATCCCTGTCAAGCATCTTGTTCTGGATTTATCAAGTCAAGCCGGTGTGTGACAGTTTTATTTTGGAAGAAATAAATACATAATATTCAAATTAAATAGTAGTTAGACATTAAAACGTGAAGTCTCTCTTCTTGTGCTTTCTCCTCTTACTCTTGATCATTTGTCATCACCCTGACGCTGTGAGACAGACACCATCAGTCAGATTTTACTGCAGTGCTGGAAGAAGGAACTATTTTAGTGGAAATTAGACACAGCTACACACACACGCACACGCGTTGTCTGTTTCTTTCTGCTCCTTTTTCTGTTTGTGTAGCTGTGCTGTTGTCATTGTTGGTGCTTCATGTGTGATGTGTATGTAGATGGAAGATGTTATAAAACATGACATTAAGTTAATAAAATCATTTCAGGGATGGGATTTATAAGCCCTGTTCACATTGTCAGCAACTTTAATGCTGCATATTACTAGTTAGTGTAGTGGTTGGTCACTAGTAAGCATTCCTGGTTGCCCTGGGGGGAAAATGGGTTTTACTCTGAAACAGTTTTCACTCAGAAATTGCTAGTAAATTTCACAATTAATTACAGAGAAATGCCAAGTATGAATTAAATGTGAAATTTTGAAGTAGAAAAACTGAAATAGTATTTTCAGAATCACTTTGCAATAAGGTTTGCAGACAGGCCCCATCCCACACCTCACGGGTACAACAGGCCCGTCCCACACCTCACGGGTACAACAGGCCCCGTCCCACAGCTCACGGGTACAACAGGCCCGTCCCACACCTCACTTCTACAACAGGCCCCGTCCCACACCTCACGGGTACAACAGGCCCGTCCCACACCTCACTTCTACAACAGGCCCCGTCCCACACCTCACGGGTACAACAGGCCCGGCCCACACCTCACGGGTACAACAGGCCCCGTCCCACACCTCACGGGTACAACAGGCCCCGTCCCACACCTCACGGGTACAACAGGCCCGTCCCACACCTCACGGGTACAACAGGCCCGTCCCACACCTCACGGGTACAACAGGCCCGTCCCACACCTCACGGGTACAACAGGCCCGTCCCACACCTCACGGGTACAACAGGCCCGTCCCACACCTCACGGGTACAACAGGCCCGTCCCACACCTCACGGGTACAACAGGCCCGTCCCACACCTCACGGGTACAACAGGCCCGTCCAACACCTCACGGGTACAACAGGCCCCGTCCCACACCTCACGGGTACAACAGGCCCGTCCCACACCTCACGGGTACAACAGGCCCGTCCAACACCTCACGGGTACAACAGGCCCCGTCCCACACCTCACGGGTACAACAGGCCCGTCCCACACCTCACGGGTACAACAGGCCCGTCCCACACCTCACGGGTACAACAGGCCCGTCCCACACCTCACGGGTACAACAGGCCCGTCCCACACCTCACGGGTACAACAGGCCCGTCCAACACCTCACGGGTACAACAGGCCCCGTCCCACACCTCACGGGTACAACAGGCCCGTCCCACACCTCACGGGTACAACAGGCCCCGTCCCACACCTCACGGGTACAACAAACACCGTCCCACACCTCACTGGTACAACAGGCCCCGTCCCACAACTCACTGGTACAACAGGCCCCGTCCCACACCTCACTGGTACAACAGGCCCCGTCCCACACCTCACGGGTACAACAGGCCCCGTCCCACACCTCACGGGTACAACAGGCCCCGTCCCACACCTCACGGGTACAACAGGCCCCGTCCCACACCTCACTGGTACAACAGGCCCCGTCCCACACCTCACGGGTACAACAGGCCCCGTCCCACACCTCACGGGTACAACAGGCCCCGTCCCACACCTCACGGGTACAACAGGCCCGTCCCACACCTCACGGGTACAACAGGCCCCGTCCCACACCTCACGGGTACAACAGGCCCGTCCCACACCTCACGGGTACAACAGGCCCCGTCCCACACCTCACAGGTACAACAGGCCTCTTTTAAGGCCTCTAATTAGGATAGCAGTAAATAACATCAAAAAACTTTAAAACTAAGCATCCTAGACGTTATTATATTTGTAATAACTCTTTCTGCCTCTCAAACCACTTTTCTGATGATGTAATCAAAGGGGAAATAATATTAACCAATAATATCTGTGCCTAATTGGATCCTCAAGCCAATCAAATCTCGTCCTACACGTCTCACAAGAAGTTGTTTAATTTAGAAATGTATTGCATGTTGTAAATTCTATGTGATGATAGCTTTAGGTTTATTTAGGATTTTATCTGTTAGTTCCGCAGTGTTCCAGAATTCTCCTCTAGTGTGGGTTCTAGAATGTTCCTCAGTAAACGGCAGCTCAGGCTGAAGTGAGGCAGCAGGTTTAATGGTTGCAGCTCCGCTCAGATTTCTGTCGTCCATTAGCAGAGAGAGTGTCGGAGCGCCTGAGGCTGTGACTGTCCTGTCAGAGACGTTTGCTCATTTATACTTGACGTGATGATATCCAGAGGGATGAAATTCTGCGTGAAATGAGACCTGTTCATCGTGACGAGCACCATTATGAGAGCGGCTAATGGAAAAGCCCTAATGAGAGCACAATTAATCTTATTTCTTAGACTTTTTCCGGCAGTGTGTTCAAGCCTGCTCATTAGATTAAAGCCTCTGTAAACACCTATTAAAAGCATGATCTTGCATATCGAAAATATCTTCTGATTTCCAGCCTAATGATGTTTTCATCTCATCCCATTGTGCGTGGGTTAGGTATTTATACTAATATTATACTCATTTTAGTATTTATACTAATACTCTTGCATAAAGAATTTGAACTCTGTAGGGTTTAAAGTGTATGAAACATAAGTAGCAATAGTGTTTTCTTCCGTATTGTAACGTTGATCAGAGTGAAATGGCTCCTCAAACAAGAACAAATGTATGGCGGGGCTTAATTTTGTCCATGGGGAATTGATTATACGGTTGGTAGTTTGCTATTGGTGGATCTCATGTGATTGAAAGGTTGCCCGCCCTTGTTGCACCTGTAAACACATCATCAGAGAGAAGAGAAGTCACTGCAAGAGGGAGAGAGTTTTATTTTGATTCAAGATTACGTGGCACGTGAATTTAAAGATATAATGATGTGCACGGATAAATAATTTAGCCTATAATAAATACTGCAATATTCTGTCAGTTTTGATTTTATGGTGGCTATTTATAAGGCGTATTTAGACTAAAAATGTATTGGTATTTGAGCTGTGAAGTGTCTCAATCTTCCACTTGAGGTGGAACTACTTGAAATAATCCCTGTGGTTATAGTTTGCACCATGTAAACAGCTTGGCACCGGTATAAGGTAATCAGAATTGGACTTTAGTGGACTTGAGCTGACTGAGAAGTTTCAAGTCATCTTTAATTCACATTTGCATTTTTACATTTGCTTTTATCCAAACTCAAAGCAACTCACATTGCATCCTACATTTGATCTGTTCATGCATTCCCTGGGAATGTAATCCGATGTGCTGCTTTTTTGTGTGCAGATTCTCAAAATATTGATGACATCCTGCACTGCACAGATTTATGTCCAATCAAATGCTCTCTAGAATGAGAATGTCCCTCCCCTAAAACCACAGATTAGCAAGTAGCAAATCATGGTTCATGACTGTAATGTAAATACAAACGGTTGGCTAGTTATGAAAAGGGCGATGGGAAACTTCCTGTTTCAATAGGTAATATGTCAACACAGGAAATACAAATAAATGAAGTGAATATATGAGAGCTTTATGACACGCATGTAACATCAAAGTTTTCCCCATGAGGAAAACGGGTTATAAATTATGATTTTTGAAAATGTAGAACTGTAGAAAGTGTGGGTAGGTTTAGAAGTACGGCATAGAATATACAGTTTGCACAGTATAAAAATCATTGTTATGGAGTGTCCCCATAAAACATGGAAGCCCAATTGTGTGTGTGTGTTAGAGCTCAAGAGGGACATGGACAGACGATCATAGTGGAGTCAGTAGAGGTCAGAGATCTCAAATCCTGACCCGCCTCATTAAAGCTGTCCTTCTGAATCTACTGACAAAGAAATTCTCACACTTCTAATCCTGTTTATCTGATGTGCTGATCTCTCCTCTCCTTCTTTCTGTGTTTTCCTCCTCAACTGTTTCTGCAGCTCAAGTGTGTGTGTGTATCGTGTCTTACTGTCATTAGACTGAACAGCAGCTGATACCAAAGCAGGCGGCCACACACACTCACACACTCTCTCACACACACACACACACACACACACGCTCTCACACACACAAGCACTCAACCTCACACGCTCACACACTCATGTACACTACTCACACATGCACTCGCTTGCACACATTCACTCACGCATTTACACACACTCGCACACACACCTTTTGTTTACATTCTCTAAAGTGACTGATGTGGAATATATCACTAAAAGTAACAAAAAGTGCCAAATAAAGCATTCTTTTGAAAGCTCATCTAGGCTGCAATTATTTGATCATAATTACAGTAATATTGTGAAATATTAAAATAACTATGTTTTCTATGTGAATATATATTAAGATATAATTTACTCCTGTGATCAGAGCTGAATTTTCAGCATCATTACTCCAGTCTTCAGTGTCGCATGATCCTTCAGAGCAAGAAACATTTATGATTATTATCAATGTTGAAAACAATGTTGCTTCATATTTTTGTGGAAACCATGATATATATTTTTCAAGGTTCTTTGATGAAAGTTCAAAAGAACAATATATATTTGACATGGACATTTTAATGCATCCTTGTTAAAAAAAAAAAAAAAAAAAAATAGACATTATTATTATTTATAGCGACTTTCAAGAACCCAAGGTTGCTACACAATGGAGTACAAGAGTACAATCAGACAGTCAGCCTGTTCATTATAGCAAATAAACAAGCAGGTGTACAACAAATGACTCTAACAACAACAAAGAAGTTATAGAATCAAAAAAAAAACTGACAGACCCTAAACTTTTGAACTGTAGTGTGTGTGTGTGTGTGTTTTAGTAGAACTGTGTGTGTTTGTCCATCATGAACAGGGAAAGCGATTATCTGACCTGGTGGTTTGGCACTCTGATAGATCAGCCAAATGCAAATATATCAACCGCAGTTTATAATACGAGAATAAAGAACAACCTCAGCACTATCATTATGCGTTGCGCATGGATAACAGATGTTCTATAATCTGTAAATAGTTGCCTACATTGGGGTAATTTCTTTGCAGTTTGTAGTGATTTATCTAGTGGGAGTGTAAAATTGCATCAGTCCAACAATGAATATTCAATGTTCATTGGAGGAATTTAACCGTATGTTTCACTTTGAGTTTGAGTGTGTGTGAGAAATAATTAGTACCATTTATTTTATATAATCAGTCATTTTCTGCTATTTTCTTTGTGATTTCTGGTGGTCAGCTGAGTTATTTTATTAGCTTCTGCCAACACCAATATATTGCTGATATCATTTAGATATATAGTGCCTGAGAGTGATTATTTTTCTTGCTTTAAACATTTCTAATCTAGCTTGCTACTGTTCGGTCATTATTCTGAGCGTCTGATTAAAATCTAGATTGAATATTGTAGATTGAGTAAGGCTCAAGATGTATTTGATCTGGTTGCTGTATGTTTGGGATCATGATGAATGTGAATACAAAGGATGAATTCACTGATCACGGTGGTACAAAGAGCAGTTGCTTAAACCGAGCAAATGATCTTAAATATGAGCAGCTCCTGGGTGTGTGTTCTTCTGGACGTGTGCTGGTAAGATGGTGCTGCTACAGTTGTAAAGCCTCTTTGCTTGGCCAAGATACAAGCAGTGACTTAACACCAGATTAAACTCTCGCTCTCTCTCTCTCTCTCTCTGCCTGTAATACTGAGACCGTGTACATTGCTCAGTGTAGCACAGGCTAGAGTAGAGAGGGGAAAAGGGGGAAAAAAGAGGTTAAGTGGTAATCGAGCACTGGAGTAATTGTACTTGTTGTTACTTTTGTTGCTTGTTATTGTAATTGAGCCTTTTTTGGGAATGTGTACTACTGAAACCTGAGTACTTTTGCTTGATTAATGAAAAATGATATTTCACTTTTTACTGTTAACAGGTTGATTTGTGCACTTCATCAGGTTATTTCTAAAGCTGTAAAAGAGAAATATTACTTTTTAATTTGAATTATGCAAGAACAATTGGATGCGGAAATGTTATTTATTTTTTGCTTAGGTTTTTTGCTAAATAGTTTGACTTTTTTAAAGTGATAGATAGATGACAGACAGACGGATAGATGGATAGATGGATGGATAGTAGATGGATGGATGGATGGATGGATGGTGGATAGATAGATGGATAGTAGATGGATGGATGGATGGATAGTGGATAGATGGATGGATGGATGGATGGATGGATGGATGATGGATGGATGGATGGATGGATGGATAGTGGATGGATGGATGGATAGTGGATGGATGGATGGATAGTGGATGGATGGATGGATGGATAGTAGATGGATGGGTGGATGGATGGATGGATGGATGGATGGATGGATAGTGGATGGATGGATGGATGATAGTAGATGGATGGGTGGATGGATAGTAGATGGATGGATGGATGGATGGATAGTGGATGGATGGATGGATGGATAGTAGATGGATGAATGGATAGTAGATAGATAGTAGATGGATGGATAGTGGATGGATGGATGGATGGATAGATAGTAGATGGATAGATGGATGGATGGATGGAAGGATGGATGGATGGATGGATGGATGGATGGATGGATAGATGGATGGATGGATAGTGGATGGATGGATAGTGGATGGATGGATAGTACATGGGTGGATGGATGGATGGATGGATAGTACATGGATGGATGGATCAAAATAACAGTATTTATTACTTTTGATCAATTTAATGCATAAAGTATTAATTTCTTTCAAAAAGTAAAAAAAATCTTACTGACCCCAATCTTTTGAACGCTAAATAGTGCTATATAATAATGGTATAATAGCATATTAGTAAAGAAAGTGAGAAAAGGAAGATGACTGGTCCAGCAGAAGCAGACAGGGCTTGAGTTAGATTGTGTCTGTGGTCCTCTGTGCCTCTGCTGCCGCCGCTGGTGATGCAGCTGAACTGCGGTGTCAGTCTCAGTCGGGGGTCGATGTCACTGATCTGCACCGACTGCAGCATGAGCACTAGATCACGGCTCTGCAGCCAATGAGATCTCACAGTCCCGCCTGTCAACAAGCAATATGCTTCTCTGCTGATGCTGGACATGTTGTCAAGTTGTGATCACTTCAGAATAATTTTCATTTAAAAAATTTTTTAACATAATATTCAGCTGTCACATTTCATTCATAAATTTTAATGTCATTAAAATGTCAGTGTTTTACTTAATTTTATATAATAAAAGTAATTGTAAATAAGTATTTTATAAAAATGTATGTTTTCCATTTGACATGTCAACTCACGTAATAAAAAAAAAAATCATTTTTACATTCGATTACAAAATGTTCCTTTTTCTCTTTGCCCCGCCCACAGCTCCCCTCCCCCCCACTGAGGGCTGGTTGCCATGGAGAGCTCATCGGTAGCATCAGCGTCATCTGAAGCGGGAAGCACGCGCTCGCAGGAGATTGAGGAGCTGGAGCGGTTCATCGACAGCTACGTGCTCGAGTACCAGGTTCAGGGCCTCCTGAGTGACAAAAACGAAACGGAACAAGATGTGGACAAGACCCCGTCTCACACCTCACAGGTACAACAAACCCCGTCTCACACCTCACAGGTACAACAAACCCCGTCCCACACCTCATGGGTAAAACAAACCCCGTCCCACACCTCATGGGTAAAACAAACCCATCTCACACCTCATGGGTAAAACAGACCCCTTCCCACACCTCACAGGGACAACAGACCCCGTCCCACACCTCATGGCTAAAACAAACCCCCTCCCACACCTCATGGGTAAAACATGTGAGACCTCATGGTCCCACAGGTACCATATCCCAGTCCCACACCTCATGGGTAAAACAGACCCAGTCCCACACCTCATGGGTAAAACAGGCCCCGTCCCACACCTCATGGGTAAAACAGACCCAGTCCCACACCTCATGGGTAAAACAGGCCCCGTCCCACACCTCATGGGTAAAACAGACCCCGTCCCACACCTCACGGGTACAACAGGCCCCGTCCCACACCTCACGGGTAAAACAGACCCCGTCCCACACCTCACAGGGACAACAGGCCCTGTCCCACACCTCACAGGTACAACAGGCCCCGTCCCACACCTCACGGGTAAAACAGACCCTGTCCCACACCTCACAGGGACAACAGGCCCCGTCCCACACCTCACGGGTACAACAGGCCCCGTCCCATACCTCACGGGTACAACAGGCCCCGTCCCACACCTCACGGGTACAACAGGCCCCGTCCCACACCTCACGGGTACAACAGGCCCCGTCCCACACCTCACGTGTACAACAGGCCCCGTCCCACACCTCACGGGTACAACAGGCCCCGTCCCACACCTCACTGGTACAACAGGCCCCGTCCCACACCTCACATGTACAACAGGCCCCGTCCCACACCTCACGGGTACAACAGGCCCCGTCCCACACCTCACAGGTACAACAGGCCCCGTCCCACACCTCACTGGTACAACAGGCCCCGTCCCACACCTCACGGGTACAGCAGGCCCCATCCCATACCTCACAGGTACAACAGGCCCCGTCCCACACCTCACAGGTACAACAGGCCCCGCCCCACACCTCACAGGTACAACAGGCCCCGTCCCACACCTCACAGGTACAACAGGCCCCGTCCCACACCTCACAGGTACAACAGGCCCCGTCCCACACCTCACGGGTACAACAGGCCCCGTCCCATACCTCACAGGTACCATATAATAATATATATCCAACTTTATGTAAAGAGCTGTGTGATAATATAGTTTACTTATGTGACAATATAAACAATCGCGCTCTCTCTCTCTCTCTCTCTCTCTCTCTCTCTCTCGCTCTCTCTATCTCTCAGTGGACAGAAGACTGCAGTGACAAGATTGATGGGAGCTGGTCATCCTCACGGGACAGGGGCTCGTCCAAACCAGTGAGTACTACAGCACTAATACACACACGCACGCACGCACAAGTCCAGTACTCAAGTCCAGTTTTTCTATCGTCCGGACTTGTCTTAGACTTGTTGGTATTTGCACTCGGACTTGACTTGGTCATTGGACTCGCCAAATGTTCTAGTTGGTAAGCACATTTGGCGATAGAAATGATTGTAAATGAGCATAAGCCCTGTACGGTCTGCCATGCTTTGTTTATATCGAGCTACCACAATTCCTTGCGCTCAGGCAGTTTGGCGCGACTTTGCCTGGAACTCTACAAAGTCACGAGTCGTGACTTACAGGCTCAAAAACCTGCCTGGAACACAGCATAATGCTCTGTTTAGTTCCTGTCTCTGAAGCCCCTCCTGCTGTAAAGCTCAGTGTGCTTTGATTGGTCAGCTAGGGCAGTGCACTTTGAGTGTGTTTGGGAAATGATCCGCCCCTTACCATAACCGCTGTGACGTGTTCGCTCCTGGAAGAAAACTCAAGACTACAATGGAGGCGTTTCAGGATTTCAGAAACCGTGATGCTGATATAGAGAAGAACTCACTTTGTAACTTTGCAGAACTGTTTCATGCTCAGCCCGCACTAAAGAAAGCTGAAAGTGTAAAAAAGCACAATAGGACCCTTTAAGAACTGATCTTCTGCAGTTCTTTCATTCTTTTAGCAGGTTTCTGTGCAGTTGCGAATGTTCCCTCATACCCCTTTTCCACCAAAGCAGTGCTAGAGCTAGATCGGAGCCAGAGCCTAGTTCCAAATCGGTTCTTTGTGTTTCCACACCCAAAGCTCCAGCTCCGAGCCAGGAAAAGTGGTTCTTAAGTAGCACCAAAACATAGCTGGGCTAGAACAGGGCTAGAAGTAAGAACCGATTACGTCAGGCGCTGGGGGCGGGGTCAACAAGACGAACACAAATTTGAGATCCGCCATTGTTGAAATAGCAGCTAATGGAGCTAACAGCTGCTGCTCGTTTGCAATCTCCGTCTATGCTAATTACGGCGAACTGCACGAATGCGTTGGATTCGCTGTGTTTTCGTTGTGTTTTGATGCCGATGTAGGATCGTAAAGCCATGTGAATCAATAGTAACGCAACGTTTGCATTGTTGATGGAAGGCTTGTTGGCAGCGGTGCTGTGCAGAGACCGATCGCCGTATGATCACGAGTCCAGCGAGAGCACACGACTCCTTATGCTTTTGATTCACTCATGCGTTTTTTTAAATATTATACGTGGATCGGTCTGCGCAGCGCCGATGCATCTCGAACAAGCCTGGTGTGTTTGTGTTTCCTGCTAGCGTTGCTGAGAAAGATGAGGCGTATACAGTGACGTAAGACATGGCTCTGTTGTGGCTCTCTAGCCTGTGGAAACGCAAACGGTTCTTAGCAGGCTCCTCAGTTGAACCAACTATGAACTGGGACTAGCTCTGGCTCCGATCTAGCTCTAGCACTGCCTTGGTGGAAAAGGGGTATCATTAGTGACACTGGAGCAGACTAAAGCGGTCAGCCATATGGTTAATTTGTGTGTGTATTAAATATTAAAGACGATACACGACACACGTGAGAAGGTTAGAAGCTCTGATGTATGTTGTGTGTACCGTATCTGTTCGTTTGCAGTGATCTGTGTGTGAGAGAGAGCATTGTGAATGACACAGTGCCAGTATTGTGCTCAGAGGTCACTGAACCTGTGTGAGCCCTCAATCTCTCCTCTGAACATTCACTGTGGTGATGAGGTCACGTGATCTGGTGCGGCTTTCAAGTGTTCTGCACATGCTCAGTAGCGTCTGGGGAACCGTTGCCTGTTTTGACTGAACTGAAATATCATTTGACTTTTTGTTGTTGTTGTATCATAAAAATTTTTGTGCACAAGCTCTGACAGCATTGATGTGTGTTTGTGATGCACTTGATCTAGTGGCCTGATTTCTTTTGATGTTTCCTATATAGTTGTTTTCCTAAATTGTAAGTTTGTCCTTTTCAGTGTAGTTTTCCTAGTTTTTTTTGTGTGTTTTCTAGATCCACGAATGTTCCTATATATTTATATTTTAATTGTAGTTTCAGCCTTTTTGAGTTTCCAGAGTTAATGTAAAATGTGAGAAACTCAAAGGCATTTCTAAAAGTGTGGGAACATTTTGTTCATGTTGCTAATTTGTGCTTATTTTTATTATTTAATTTAATTTTTGAAACATTTACTGTAGTTATATTTTCTAATAATGTTAGTTCTTTTTGTTTTGTTTTTTGTTAAAACTGGCAGACTGTAATAGTATATTTTGTATTTTTAGTAATTTTTACATTATTTAATAATATAATGAAAAATTATTATTATAGCAATAATGATATTAATCACAAAGTTTTGGCCAAATTGTACAGTCCTACAAACAAGCACAGCAAACTTGGACTTTTTTTAAATCACATTAAATTGAGATTGATTTTTAAATGTATGCGTTAGATGTTGTATGATTTAGTAAAGGCATCTGAATGAATCTTCTCTCTGTCTCTCAGGATGATTGGGAGCACAGCAGTAATGGCAGCACCGGCTCTAGACCCAGTTCAGGTTCTCGACCTGGATCTGGATCTAGATCAGACAGCAGAGGACGAAACAGCCAGTTCAGAGCTCCGGCAAAGGTGACATTAAATAATATTCAGTATATGCATTGATGCCATCAGGATATTACCTTTTTAAACTTTCACAATGTTTCTGAATTTGGACTGTGTGTGTTTTAGAATGGAAACAAGGACTGCTCTTTGGACATCCTGGGGACGGACATTTGGGCTGCAAACCTGGACTGTCATGGGTGAGATTCACACACATACGAGTAATGCATCTAGCCGTGTAAATAATGACATATCATAGTACGGCTGCACAATTGACGGAAATAAAACCAAATATGTAAAGGCTGCCATAAAAATATATGCGCGGTGTGTTCCAGAGTGAAGCGTGCCACTGTGTTCATTTACACATGTTTAGTGTTTCAGAGCATCTCTGCTGCTTCACATGATCTCTGAGTCGCTTATAATGTGCATTTAAAAACACATGTACAACCTTCCTCCCATACTCAAACCGGTTATTCTAAAGGCTCCCTGTGGTTTGATAGTTTGATGTTTGAAAAAATAAAGAAATTAAGACCACAATAAATATTATTATTGTCATTTTACTTTTGGAGTGTAAATGTAACCATTATAAATTTATTATTTTTCTTAAATACCCATTTTTTTTATTTTACAGTGAAATATTAGAATAGTAATATATTCAGAGTTATGAATATGAATGTGGCCGCCCCCATAACACCAGACACACCGATACATGCACTGTATGCACTACTGTTACGAACCCCACTTTCTAAGTGCTCGCTGGGAAGGGGGCAAGCAACATAAAAGGACACACGAGACAAAAAGGCCATTTAACTATTTATTGATACCACTTCATATTTAGTTTTTAGCAGGGCCGTGCACAGACATTTTGAGGGGCAGTGGGGTGAGGTGGCATTGGGGCGAGGATTGGGTGCTTGTCCATACAAATGATCCATCTTACTCTTACTAGTCAGTCAAAACAGTTTTGATCTAATTCTGTGTCTATCGAAAATAGTGATATATGACATTGTATTTTTGTGACAGTTTTTGTGTCTATTTGTTAATGAAGGATTTGTGGACACACTGTTTTTGGCTCTGTGGAGTAAACGTTATAGCTTTTATTTTGAAGAAAAAAGATAAAATTACACTCTTGGGGTAAGATGACCCAGCCATATTTGGCACAGAAGGCCCCAAGTGGCATGTTGTTATTGTTTTTTTTATTTAATACTTATAGTTAGATGTACATATCAGGCATCTTCACTTTCATTAAAACCTATAGGTTAATTGAGTGATTTCTATTATGACAAAACCTGTTTTTTTTATTTTGTATTATGACATATCTTCAATTAAAATATGGGCATTTAAATAAGTAAATATTGATATGCTTGTACTTAAGTCATAACATGATTATCTTTTACTGGGCTTCAGATTTTTCTTTTATCAGTTATTCAATTATTCTACTAAATTGTCCAAATAAAATTAAGTAGAATATTTTGTTTTTTTCATTGAGACACGGAAGATATAGCCTAAATAGTAATAAGAATTATATCAAAAGTAATTTATACATTCTGCAACATTCTATGGGTTATTATATGAAATTAGGCCTATATATATTCTACAAAGGGTGCCATCAACAGCAAAGTTGATGTTATTTATATTAGATCAAAACATAATTCTCTTCCAAGAACGTGTATTTTGTACAAGTTGTTAGCACTATTAGAAGATCAGGAGCAAAATAATACAGACAGAAATACAAAAAATATCTACCAAATTACTAATTCTGCGGATTGTAATGGAAACTGTTAATGCAAGGACATTCTGGAACGTCGTCTCCACTTTCCAGATATTCGCGCACAGACTCTGAGTGACGCTGGGGAGCAAGCGGGAAAACACGGGAGCGGAATCGGTGGATCTTTAGCGGAGGGAAAACAGAAGACTTTTAGCGGGGATGGGTAGCGACCATAGACTGCGAGAGGGGCACCACAGCTGATGAGGGCAGAGGGGCAGTGGCTCTAGCCACCGGGCCACCCCCCTGTGCACGGCCCTGGTTTTTAGTCATTTTTATATTTTTATTTATATAATAATAATAAATATGATTAGTAGTATTAGTATTATATAGTAATATTGATATATATAATCAAAACATTTTGGTCAAATTGTGCAGTCCTACAAACAAGCACAGCAAGCTTTGAATCTTTTTAAATTGGCATTTTAAATTGCAATCACAATTTTTCATCAGAAAAATCACAATTCAATCCCCCTAAATCGTGCAGCCCCGTATCATATAGTTTTACTACAATACATACTATAGTGTGACCAGTAGCGTACCGTAGGGTTTCAGTCAGGGCCTTCACTAACGATCAACACACCCCATGCCATGAATAAAGACTGTAGATATGCGTCCATATTTTCAGCGGTCAGTCAGTATTTTCATCTGCTGTGGTTGTTCTGCTTGTGCTTTGCAGTGACTCAGTCTAATTTAAAACTCATCATGGCTAAATTTAATTAATGAGGCCATCACCTCCACCTTCAGGCCTCTCTCTCTCTCTCTCTCTCTCTCTCTCTCTCTCTCTCTCTCTCTCTCTCTCTCTCTCTCTCTCTCTCTCTCTCTCTCTCTCTCGTTCTCTCTCCAGGCTAGTTGTTCTTGTATTAGACTTGTGTAAACATCAGTGTTGAGGTCAGCATCAAATAAAAACCCTATTTATTTTCTAATTGGGCAGGATTCATCAGTGAAGGATAAGCAATCTTTCATCAAAATGTGATAACTTTGTCCACCTCTAAAACCTGCTGATGCAAACTAAGTCTAAACCAAAATCAAAACCTTTCTCAATAAATATCACAGTTTCACACAGAAATGTGTAATGTTTACAGTCA
>CM042255.1:44868862-44956362 GCA_023566225.1 Romanogobio albipinnatus | reverse complement strand
CAGCCAAGCAACTGCATAGCAACTCCCTGGTGACCAAGCAGAACAGCCAATAAACTGCATAGCAACTCCCTGGTGACCAAGCAGAACAGCCTGGCAATTGCATAGCAACTCCCTGGTGACTAAGCAGAACTATTTAACAAATGCATGGTATTTGTGATCAACCAGAACAGCTGGCAATTGCATAGAAAGTTCCTTGTGACAAACCAATACTGCCTAGCAATCACAAAGTAACTCCATGGTGACCAATCTGAACAGCCTATCAACCGCATAGCAACTCCCTGGTATACCAAGTCTTTATTAGTATCAGAATCAGAAAAAGCTTTATTGCCAAGTGTGCTTGCACACACAAGGAATTTGTCTTGGAGCTGAAGCTTCCAGTGCACATATACAATACAAATACAACAAGAACATTAGTAATACAAATTCTAAGAATAAAAATAATAAAATAAAGTCATATGTTTAGTCAGAATAAACATTTACAGATTATGAACATATTTACAGTATTTGAGTAGTATGAATAAATATAAGTAAATATTTTAAGTATGTGTCTTACATTATGGGGTTACATGATATGTGGAGGAGTAGACATTCGATTGACACACCGTAACCACAACACTGAGTTCTCACTGTTACATCATCATTACCTCATCACTGTATCTCTGTGCAGACCAATCAGGATTGAGTGGGAGGAGTCCTCGTTAGCCACTCTGTGAACATGAATAATTTTGTGATATTGACCTTTTTTTAAACTTTTTTTTTCTGTTATTCTATTTTTCTAGTTTCTTTTTAGTTCAGTTTTAGTCTTAATTTTACTTAAACTTAAACTAAAATTAGAAATGTTGCCTTTGTAACTAATTAGAATAAAATAAGTACAAATGTTCCATGTAATATATATATATATATTTTTTTTTTTCAGCTATTATATTTTTCATAATTGTAGTTTTATTTAACGATAACAACACTGTCCAGTAATCATAAAAGACTGGAAAAAGTCATGGAAATTCATTGGTCAAAAGGTGTGGGAACCCTGTTTCTCATTCCCTCCGCTTCTCTTTCTTTGGGAAACTTTTCATTGTGTACCGCATGTGTGTACAGTTAATATGCTTCGATTGGAAGGTGTCCATTTTCTCTCTCTCTCTCTTTCTGGTCATGGTCGCACACCAAGTGTTCGGCACTTTGACTGATGGTTCATTGTCTTCCTCATTCCACCCCGCTAGCGGTGCAGGAATTCCTGTGTCACTTTCCCTCTTGGAATTCCACATCATCATCCGGAATGTGGTGACACTGACTCGTGAACAGGAGAAGGGTCACGTTAATACCAGAGGTGACGGTTTCAGTCATCCTGCAATAGTGATGCAGACAAAGAACTGTGTCTGTCCAGTGAGCGCTAAGTTTAGAATCACAGGATCATATGAACAGATCTCACACGGGACGCTCTGGCTTTGTTCAGACAGCCTGCAAATATCAGATATTTTTGGTGTATCCGTGCATTATATCCATTTATGTTTTGGTTGTCTGAATAGCAAAAGAAATTGCATGGAATTAAGTTTCTGTTGCTAAATCAGAATATTAAAAATATTTCAGTTAATTGAAATAAAGCTGAAATATACACTCACCTAAAGGATTATTAGGAACACCTGTTCAATTTCTCATTAATGCAATTATCTAATCAACCAATCACATGGCAGTTGCTTCAATGCATTTAGGGGTGTGGTCCTGGTCAAGACAATCTCCTGAACTCCAAACTGAATGTCAGAATGGGAAAGAAAGGTGATTTAAGCAATTTTGAGCGTGGCATGGTTGTTGGTGCCAGACGGGACGGTCTGAGTATTTCACAATCTGCTCAGTTACTGGGATTTTCACACACAACCATTTCTAGGGTTTACAAAGAATGGTGTGAAAAGGGAAAAACATCCAGTATGCGGCAGTCCTGTGGGAGAAAATGCCTTGTTGATGCTAGAGGTCAGAGGAGAATGGGCCGACTGATTCAAGCTGATAGAAGAGCAACTTTGACTGAAATAACCACTCGTTACAACCGAGGTATGCAGCAAAGCATTTGTGAAGCCACAACACGCACAACCTTGAGGCGGATGGGCTACAACAGCAGAAGACCCCACCGGGTACCACTCATCTCCACTACAAATAGGAAAAAGAGGCTACAATTTGCACGAGCTCACCAAAATTGGACAGTTGAAGACTGGAAAAATGTTGCCTGGTCTGATGAGTCTCGATTTCTGTTGAGACATTCAGATGGTAGAGTCAGAATTTGGCGTAAACAGAATGAGAACATGGATCCATCATGCCTCGTTACCACTGTGCAGGCTGGTGGTGGTGGTGTAATGGTGTGGGGGATGTTTTCTTGGCACACTATAGGCCCCTTAGTGCCAATTGGGCATCGTTTAAATGCCACGGCCTACCTGAGCATTGTTTCTGATCATGTCCATCCCTTTATGACCACCATGTACCCATCCTCTGATGGCTACTTCCAGCAGGATAATGCACCATGTCACAAAGCTCAAATCATTTCAAATTGGTTTCTTGAACATGACAATGAGTTCACTGTACTAAAATGGCCCCCACAGTCACCAGGTCTCAACCCAATAGAGCATCTTTGGGATGTGGTGGAACGGGAGCTTCGTGCCCTGGATGTGCATCCCACAAATCTCCATCAACTGCAAGATGCTATCCTATCAATATGGGCCAACATTTCTAAAGAATGCTTTCAGCACCTTGTTGAATCAATGCCACGTAGAATTAAGGCAGTTCTGAAGGTGAAAGGGGGTCAAACACAGTATTAGTATGGTGTTCCTAATAATCCTTTAGGTGAGTGTATATATTGTTAGTTGAAAAACTTAACAAACTGACAATATAAAAATATGAATAAAACAAAAATAAAAGCTAAAATAACATTTTGTGCCAAATTAGATTTGTGTGCAGTGTGAAAAAACCCTCAGTATAGAGGTCAACAGTCGGGTTCCGGAAGTAAAAACTCCATTCATTATCTCCATAGGGAAATTGATTTTTAACAATAACTCCTAAACCTTAAAGACAGCCCTACTGTGAGCTACGAGGTTGTTAATCGATGGTATTTGCTTCTGTTGAATCCGTCAGCCTGCATTATTACAGCTTATTTTTAAAATAATCTTGTTTAACAGTGGAATTCCTGGTGAAAAACTACATTACCCATGATGCTTTACAGACGATTCTACCAATCAGAGAGTAGGACATGCTCCAAAATGGCTCTTTAGCTCCGCCCACTCCCATGAAGCACTGCGAATGACATAACCGAGTATCCCTACACACTTAAAATGCAAAATATGCATTCATATACAAATATTTCAGCAATGAACTTAAAATGTTGTTTTTATACATTATAATCCACATTTGTAAATTAGTAGTTTTTAATTCGATTATGCTGTTCGCAATGCTTCATGGGATTGTAGTTCTTTTTCACACTAAAGCCGATAAGTTTACAATCTTGTACCTTTGTCCGACTTTTTTGCTTCAAATCAAAGTGTGTAGTGTTGTGATTCAACTCGTGGTTCAGGGCTTATAACTCGTTTAAAATCCCTATGGGAAAAATGAATGAAAACAATACTTCCGGAACCAGCACTGCTGAAAAAGGGCCAAACAGCCAATCACAGCGCAGGAAATCAGCTAGGTACTGTAAACATGTTTCCGGGTCGGTGTCTAGACAATTTATGGACTAGTTTAAATGCTAAGTGGGTTCAAGTAAAAGCACTTTCCTAGGAATTATTTGAAATCAGCAGTTTGAATTATTCGCAGATGTTTCCAGCGGTATGTTCACCGTTTCCAATTCCACATTCAATTTCAGGGTTTAAAGCTGCTGGAGTGTAATATTAAAGACCTGTTGAGCCTCTCTGGCTAATCTTTCTGAAATGTGTTCCGCTCGGACTGTTTAAATCAGAGGATGTGATATTCTCTCGGTCACGGTTCGTCAGCGTCCTCACTCACTCCAGGTTAATGTCTTAATCCACAGCGTAGCCCTCTAATATCATGTGTGGCAGGGAGAGTTCCTGTGCTCTCTGCGAGGGTAGATTTGGTGTCATTTTCTTGGCATGAGTGAATGTTGAGCTGTGTGGTTCTGCGGGTCGATCTTGTTAGCTGTGATGATTCTAGGTAGTGTTCATTTTGTCCCCTATTTTTAATTTAGTCTTAGTCTTGTGCCAAATGTCCTTGTTAGTTTTAGTCATATTTAGTCATTCACATATCTTTTTTTGTTTGTCAAGTTTTAGTCGTCTAAAAGTCTGGTCATTTTAGTCTAGTTTTAGTCAAAGAAAAACTCTAAATATATTGTGTGGCAAAATAAGTTACATAAAATATATATAACCTGCATAATGTATGTGCCACAACACCATAGCTAAAATCAGCATTAGCTTATGAGACGATGAGCACAAATATCGATTTCAATCTTGATTCAAAATGAATTCATATGTATATAGCCTACTGTACATAAGGAAAAATAAGTTTGCCTTTTAACACTATTTAAAACACTTTTGGGGTTTCATTATATTTGCTTGCATTCTTTACTATTCACTATTATTAACATTTTAAGTTAACAGTTATGATCTGCTTTCTATTTAATACTTTTTTGAGCAACTAAAGATGGACCACCATCTGAGTGTGATGGTGGTCCAGTGGGTTAAACCATGGAACTGATATACAGAAGGTTGCTGGTTCGATCCCAGCGGTCACCACCAGTGTGTCCTTGAGCAAGGCACTTTACTCCATGTTGCTCCAGGGGGATTGTCCCTGTAATAAGGGCACTGTAAGTCGCTTTGGATAAAAGCGTCTGCCAAATGCATACATATAAATATATAAACTAGACTACATGTATATTTATTAAAGAGCCATACAGGCACCAGTGATGGCATTACAAATGAAAATTTTATTTTTCTAGCCACAAAATGACTCTAATTTGCCTCTTTGCATTGGAATTTGAATTACTACACTAATTGTAATATAAATAATAAAAATATTAGGAGACAAATGTTTTAAGTGGTCATTAATGGACCATAATTATTGCACAAAAAGTATTTAGTACCAAAAGATATCATCAAAATATTCAATAAATATTATTGAACTAAAATATAGGCTATTTATTTAAACAATAGTTAAGGTGTATGGTCACATTTGACCACCAATGAGTATGAGTGTATGAGAGAGTAAGGAATGCCTGAGGGCTTAATACAATAAAAACATTAATATTAATGTAAACTATGTTGCATCTCCACCACTCTCCATAATATAATGATACTGTAAATGTGGTTGACGTAATAATCAATGCACACTATGCTGTACTGTTTACCAAAAATTGCTGCAAACACCTGTATAGTGAAGGTGTTGTGTATCCGCTTAAGCCATTCAAATGTATTGACCATTGACACAGCGCTAGGAGTGTTGAGCGCTCCGGGAACCACGTGACCGCGCACGCGCCGCTGCGATATGACCGGCTGGCAGCAACAGTAGTGAGAGACCTGTACTTGAGCAACAGCGCAAACTCTTTCTGAATATTTTGAACATCTCATGATGAAAAAGTAAAGACGATTGTAGACGTAGATGAAGAGAGATTTTATCTTAGTTTTTATTTTATGCAAAACATTTTAGTCTCGTCTTTTTTCATCAACAATAATGCATGTTAATTTAATTCTTCGTAATGGAAAAAAAAGGTTGTTGACGAACATATTTAGTCTCGTCTGACGAAATGAACACTAATTCTAGGGCCGGTGTGTGGAGCGTCCCCTGACTCGACGTGAAAGTCTTTTTGTGTGTTATACTTGGTGGCTAATGGAAATCATAAAAGTATAGCTTGCCAAAAAGTCAAACGAAATGCATGCAACGTCTTTTGAATCGTCTCATATCACACACTAGAACTAAAGATATAAATATATATATGATAAATAAAGTAGACATTTGATTGACACAACGGCGAGTTCTCACTGTTACATCATCATTACCTCATCACTGTATCTCTGTGCCGACTAATCAGGTCATAGTGGGAGGAGTCCTCGTTAGCCACTCTGTGAACATGGATTCCGCTGTGACCTTTGACCTCTGGAATGTGGCGGAATGCATACGTTTCCTGCCGCGGGGCGAATCACTTGCTGTCCCACCCTCCGCAGTCACGTCTGCACGCTGACCAACAATCCTACAGCCCGGGAGTCAAAGGTCACACTCAGCGGGGACGTGCCCAACCGTGTGTGTGTGTGTCACACTGGCTTTGATCTGTCAGCCATCGTGCACAGGACATACACACTCATTCGTATTGTTTAACATTAAAAAAAACAACAAACCCTTATTTAAAATAAACCAAAGGTCTCCTCCCTGTGGCTCGACTGCTATCCTTTATTCTGCAATAATTATTCTTCACATACCTCTTCTGATGCTTACGTTTTTTTGGCTGTATGTATTTTAAAATATGTGGGTTTTTTTGCACAAGAATAATAATTGAGGACTTTAATCATGGCAAACTCGTGCCTCGCTTTCCTTGGTTTCACGCTTGTGTAAATATTGACATATTTAGGCGCTTTGAAGTCTGAATGTGTTTCGTGTGGTTGCGATTATCATCTGGAGAACATTAGAGCGGAGACGTCCAACTTGTGACATCCTGCAGGACTGCAACAGTAGCTCCACACACACACACACACACACACACACACTGAAGATGAATGGAGGTTTGAGGATCCGCCTCTCGGCCACGGAGGAAGTTCCTCATGAATTTAGAAACTCAGACTTGATGGATTCTGATGGGGCGAAACCCAAAGTGGCAGTCGTAACCTCACAAGTCTTTCCGTTGTCTCTCTGTCTGCGTTGACATTTCTGTTCTGTTGTTTTTCACACACATCTGGCACAGATCACATCTTGTTGCTTGCATGTAAACAATAAAAAGCTTATTAGATGAGACTTTTTGGAATCTGATATTGGCCACTTTTAAATATGACACCTGAGCCACATCTAATAACTCATCATATCCAATTGTCCTCAGAATTCAGGATGTTCGGCATGTGGAACATTTTTTTATGAATTATGTAATGTGGGACTTGTCTTTAGCCATTTGTATTCGATTGGATTGTAATCACTGCTCAACTGGCAAGTTATATCTATCTAAAATATGAGACATATTAGGGATGCACTGAATCCAGATTTTTGGTTAAGATTCTGCCGAATCCTACTCCCATCCTCAGTCCATTATCACAGTAAACACATTAATGAAGTAAACCACGTCCACAGCAGTGTACTTTATTTTATTTTAACTGTAAAAAAAGAGGATGCCAGGATGACTGTCCTTCTTTTGGCGTACCTGAAGCTGCTGTCTGTAGATTCCTTCATGCACAACTCGTATTCTTTCGGATGTTTCTTACGCAAATGTTTTAACAGCGTCTATTGTTTAGGGTCCTTGCCACCACGAGACAAATCGGCATTGCAAATTGAACATGTAGCTCGACTTAAATCGCCTTCTTTTGACTGAAAGTACTGCAAACCACACGTTTTCTGTTCACGAGTTACATTTTCACTTTCTCACAGATCTACTGCATTCGAACGGTCCAGCTAGTAAACACCTTCCCGTAATCAACAGCAGCGTCATTACGTCCGACTAGCGTAGTGCAAGCCTAGGGTTCGGTTCAGTGGGGAAAAATTTGAAGGTTTGGCAGAAACCGAACCCTGTCAAAAAGCCCAATATTTGTCCGAAACCGAATCCTGGATTCGGTGCATGCCTAATACATGTACATATATACAATGCCGATCAACGTTTTTGAAATGATTTCTGAAGGATCATGTGAGACTGGAGTAATGATGCTGAAAATTCAGCTCTGAACACAGGAATAAATGACATTTTACTATATGTTCACATAGAAAACCGTAATAAATTTCACAATATAACTAATCAAATAAACACGGCCTTGGTGAGAAGAAGAGACATTAAAAAATCTTCACTATTTCTATTTTTGACTGGAAGTATTATTTAAAAAAAGACTAAATTACAAATATTATGTTACAGTGTTGAAAACCATATTGAAAAAAAAAATGTCCAGATGCATTACAGTAAAGAAAGTTTCAGGCAAAATGTGCATGATGAAATATGCATCCTCGTGAAATAGAAATAATTATCATCATTTTCGGCTTGTGTAAAGTTTTTGAATGTATGAGAATTTAGAAATGTTAATTTGCATGTCAAGTTGTTTATTAAGATAGCCTGGTCTTTATATGTAAAAGAGAGGCCGGAGTATTCTCCAAACATTCACTGTTTGTGTTTCTGCTGAAGAAAGTCAGTCATACAGGTTTAAAACCACACGAGAGAGTGAGTCAGTGAAGACCATTTTCATTTCTGAATGAAGTTCTTACTTCAGTGTGGGTCAGTCAAGGTCCAGCCAGATCTTTGACGTGATACATTTATCATTCTAAATGCATCCGGAGGTATTTTTCTTAAGTTTCAGTTGTTTTTTTTGTAATAAACGTGATGGCTGGCGACTTTCTGTGTCCGACTTTGGCTGTGTTTCTGTGTGGGGGCGGGGTTAAGCGTTAGAAGCCCTTATTACCCAGCCGACAAGGAAAAGCAGCCAATTACACTAATCTCCCGCCACATCTGTGTCCAATCAGAGACAGCCAATCAGCATACAGTGGTTTTGGCTTCAGAGACTCAGTAGGGTTAGAAACAGAAACCCTGAGGACTGTGTGTGTGCGTGTGCGCACTGCTACTGCAGCTCAGAGCTCAAGAATGTTCCATTATGCTGTGAAATGGAAGGTTGTCAGAGTTTAGGGTTGTATTACCCATCATGCACCAGCACTTGTTTCCCAGATCTGGCCGATACATGTTTTAACCTCCTGCAGTACCCAAGAGAGATCTTTTAAAAGTTTATCTTATCCTGGGTTTGTGGTACTGTAGATGCTGTGACTCTCGTGTGTGTAGATGATGTTCATACAGCAGAACACACCGCAGACTGACCTCTGAAGCCACATGCACAAAATGATTCATGACGTATTTTCGTGTGAAACAATATTATGAATAATGAAGGGTGGGACTTGATTCTAAACATCTGTTTTTGATTGAATTGAATTGCTCAGATGTCAAGTGTTGGGTCATATGTGACAATTTTATGTCATTACTTTAATGTAAAAAGCCATTTTGAACTAGGGTGCACATGTATGAATGTATGTGTGTATATACTGTGTGTGTGTGTGTGTGTATGTGCATAAAACATGTTGCATTTCTCATGTCTGTTCTGGTTTGTTCTCTCTGTCTGCAGGTTTTTCCTCCTCTGCCTAATGAAGCCGAGATCGCACACGCTAAAAAACTGTTTCGCCGCCGCAGAAATGACCGCCGGTGAGTCACTCTCTCACGACACGACATGACCTTCTCCTTTACGCTCAGAGCGTTGCGTTACTGTCCGACTCTCTTCCAGTTGTTTAGTGAAAGCATTGAGCACACAGCGCTGACGTTAGACTCTTCAAGCAGAAAACACACCAGCTCACACTTTCCGCACATGTCCGAGTCGAATGTAATGAGCGCATCGGCCGGTGCGTTTGTGTTGTGTTTGGAGTAAAACTCAACGCTCTGTATCTGCATGCTCTTTACTCATAATCTTCACTGTAAATGCAGAAAACCACTTCCACCTTTCTGCTTTCACGTTTTGACTTTGACCTCATCGGAACATTTCTCTGTTGTGATTTGCAGTTGCTAAGAAACTGCAAAAAAGTAAATATTTTGGTCTAAACTTGTGCGAAGGAGAAAGCAGAGGGTGAAAGCAAGCAAAACCCTTCTATTATTCATGGCTTTGTTAATGCACAGAAAAGCTCTGGTTGTCATCGGTCCAATGCCCTTGTGTGTGGAACCCAGTCCGACTGGATGTCTTCAGTGGATGTTTCTCATGTGTGCTTTGTGGTGCCGCCGTATTCAAGGACGTTTATACAACACTGAGGTTTTTGCTTTGACAGGGCGTGTGCAACAGAATAGATGGTTTACGTGTGAATAAAGGCTCCCAGATTCCCCTGCGGCCCAGAATGCACTGGGCCTGTCCGTCAGCAGCCTTTACTAGTGGTTTTGAGGCATAAATACAATCGGCAGAAGTATAAAGCTAAACGTAGGCTGTACACGAATACACCACCACGGTCACATGATTTCTGGCTTCATGCGATGACAGAAAGTTTGAGTTAGAATAGTTTGCAAGAGCGCAGTTATAGACACAACAAGGCTGTAAAGGTGGACTAGTGAGTAGTGGTCAACCGATATTTTTTTTTTTTTTTTTACCAATATCTGCGAGAGCAGGGAGGCCGATATAAAGGCGTTATATAATATGTATAATTTATACAGGTAGGGGTGTAACGGTACACAAAACTCACGGTTCGGTCAACTGACGTACCTCGGTTTTGAAGTCACGGCTCAGTACAGCAGTTTTGATTAAACAGTGGAAAAATGTTGTTCTTCCTTAAATTAATACAATTTTAACTGAAAGTTTATTGAAGATATTGCTGTAAACTATATAGGGAGCCCTTACTTGCACATTATAATATTAAAGGTTAACAACAGAGCCCAAACTATTAGCCTAAATTCAGTTGCTATTTATTTTTAGGTATAATAATCAACACTCAAATAACATAGTACGCAAACATGTAAACTTCACATCAGGCAGTTTTTGCATTAACTTCTAAATCTAATAATAAAATGTTTGTTATTATATTATATGTTTGTTGAAATATCATTTATACACAGTGGCTGTCATTTTCATGACAGATTTATTTCAACATACATTAAATAAACAAGACATCACTAACAGGTTCAGTAGGATTATAATATAGGCTAATATAGTGCATATATTTAGTGAAAGAGTTGATTTCTCTAGTGAACTAACAGCTGTGGACACTGAAGGACTTCTGAGGTCAAAGTTATGCTGCGTGTCATTGTTAACAAGCTGTTTTAATATTGACGTCTTTCCGCTGTTGAAACACTGATTGAGCGATTACACGACATGATACGTTTCAGTAAGTGTTAATGTATCTTCAACATACCTTAAGAGATATTAATTCATGTTTATTCTTTAGGAAGAGATGATCGATAGCGCTAGAACTGACGCGCCTATTCAGTCACGTCACATTAAAGAGCGTCAAAACGGCATTTATCGTTTGAATTTCGTGATAAAATGAACTGAATACTTAATATGTTTGTGAGGGAACTCGGTTAAGGATTGCATTCAGAACCGTTCGGTACACGCATGCACCGTACCAGAACAGTTCGGTACGAATATGTATACCGTTACACACCCCTAATAATGTATTTTTATTTTTATTCATATTTAATAAATTAGAAATATGAAAATAAAAAAACACCCTGTTTTTGAGCATGTATCTTTAAATGCAAATGAGCTGCTGCTTTCCAGAAAAGGGCGGAGCCTTTACAGCTCGTGCCTCCGGAACTAAAACATCTGTTTGGTTTTGATGATCATCTCTATCGCGCTCACGTGACATTGCAGTTTATTATCTGCATGCGTTTTAAAGCCATAGCAGTCTAAACTTCTGATATCCCATGAGCGCGTCCCATGAGTTTTAAACCCAGATCTCTTTCATGTCTTATTGCGCTTAACCTTGTGTGTATTTGAAAGTTTATGTCAAAAACACACAAAGTTCACATAAAAACATTATGTGGGTGAACGTAAACAGCGAGTAAATAAATCACGTGTATATTAGATCTGTGTATTAAAGTGACAGCAGCGTAATATACAGTACCTACTGCTATATGCTGTTAAAATGAATCAAACAAAAGAAAAACCGAAAATCACTCACTGCTGTTGACTGAATAACTTTAGTAGCTTTAATAAGAGTACATTTCTTACTTTGCTGCTGTTAAATGCTCTGGCGAGGAGATAAACATTGCGGCCTGTGTACAGCTCACGAGGGGCGGAGTCTTTCAAATTCAAACAATACCCAACCCTACTAGTGATTTAAATAAGTTTACCTGTTCTGTGTATTGATGTTTAATGTCCGACAACCTCTGTAGTCCCATTTAGACACTTGTTAGCAAGTAAAAGTAAAAAAATAAAAAATAAACCAAGGGGTATTACTGCTGTATTTTATGTGTTAGAATAAAACAGGATAAATGTTGTGTCCACCACAGGCCTTATTTCAGGCATTTAACCAAAAACCCATTGACCTCGGGACGATGGAACCGGAAGTGCTAAAAAGTGCCTACAAAAATACATGAGCCCTGCAGCACTTAATAAAACCACCCACAGCACCTTTGCATCGTGTTTGCAAGTTTTGCACGGGCACATTTTTGCATGTTTTACTTGGATTTTGACTACAAAAGTTAGAAGTAGGAGTAAAGACAATCTAGAGAATAAATCTTTAGAGAGCGAGAGTGTGTGTGTGTGCGAGTCAGTATTCACCTCACAACACAAGACGATTCTCTTCCCACATCCCTCTCTCTCTCTCTCTCTCTCTCCCACTCCTCTAACACGAGGCTTTTCAGCCTGTTATTGCTGGTGTTGGCCACCCACAATGCTTTGCTGCTGCCAGAGAGGACCCTGCGGTCATGTTGTTTGTTGGCATCAGTTCTTGCCTTTTCTTTTTCTCTCTTTCTCTAGATTAGTTTGCTGAATTGAAAAACATCTTTATGAAATGCAGCTAATTTTGTGGACAGAATCTTGTAGTTGAGATTTATTAAGAGCCAGTCCACTAAAGAAAAGTTAATCAGTGTGTGTGTGTGTGTGTGTGTGTGTGTGTGTGTGTGTGTGTGTGTGTGTGTGTGTGTGTGTGTGTGTGTGTGTGTGTGTGTGTGATTGATTGTATTTATCCATGTAAACTCACACATACTCAAAAAACTTGGGTGGTTTAGTATAAAAGACAGTTTGAGTCAATACTTTTATTCAGCATTATTTGAATAATTAATTTGTATTATTTGGTCAAAAGTGACAGTAAACAGTCTAAAGACAGTAGAAAATTATTTTTGAACACTCAATTCTTCAAAGAGCGGAATAAACCCTGTTCACCCTCTGGATGAGGAGTGATGGTGGACCTTCACAATGGAAAAGAGAGGGAAGACATCAATAAAATGTCAGAAGACATCAAGAAATGGGGGTTTCTTGTACTTGCCACTCACGGTCAAAGTGTTCGATTGCGCCTATTTTAAAGAAACTTCCATCGTGGAAACCGTCCTGTCTTTTCATATTTATGTAGATGTCATGTCATTCAGTTGTTGCCCTTAAACCCTGTAGCTCCTGTAACATTTCATAGTCATTTTTAATATATTTTTTTTAATTAATCCTTTTTTTCCCCTCCCAAGTAGATTTAATAACTGTCCCAATCATGTATTCTTACATTTTTGTCTTAGATTTTACTGTTCCATCTCCTCCTCTTCCTTTTGTTCTTCCTGTTTCTTTTAGTTCTCTCGTGTCTTCTTGTTCCATTTCCTCCTTGTTTTTCCACCCTCTCATCCACATTCACACATCATCTCCCTGTCGTACCCGTAGCCGTTCCGATCTGCCCCAGGACGATCTGACGGTGCTGCTACCGGCCGAGGGGAAGCGGCAAGTGTCCAGGTCAGTGTCTCAAACGGGTCCGGCTCCAAGCAGCTCTCCTGAATCCTTTCTTCTCTTGTCCTTCCACTTACAAACTTGGCTCCTGAAAACCGGTCTCCTGAACTGCTTGTGGGATCCAACCCCCTCTTGGGATTCAAACTAACCATTTTCTTCTGACTAGCCTGGAATTGTGTTCTCGAGATCCTGTTCACTTTATTCTGCTTGCACAACACATCCTGATCACTGTACAGTATGTTCTCATCGTCTCACATCTGTTGAGTCATCATTAACCTATATAGTATCTCCATATGTCAGGTAATGGGAACAGGCATTAAGGTGGCGGGTATGAGGGAATGTTAATGAAGGTTATTATGGGAATGGTGTGAGAAGATCTGGTGGAGTGAAAGGAGTGCTAGACATTAGTGGTTGACTGATTATTTGATGGCCAATGTTGAAATAAAGCATATTTTGATATATTTATATTAATTTGGTTAATGCATATTACATTTAATTTATTAATTAATTTAAAAACAAACAAATATTGGCTGATATATCGACCAACCACTACTAGACATTACCTGAAAACACAGAAATGGAGGCCAATGCTTTTAGGATCTTCTAGAGATGATCTGGAGATTTAGTGTGTATTCTGTGATGGAAAAGTATGGGTAGCTATAGCCTTAATCAGAGTAAACGGCGTGTTTCATGTTGCCAAATGCAGAGATACAGTTTGCTCAGTATGTCGTAATTTTCACATGTTTTCCTGAGTTTTTTTTCCCCTTGAGGATGTGTTTTTTTTTATTTTTGATCAGTAGATTTGCACTGTACTTCTCTTCCTCAGTCTTATTCTCATTTGTATGTTTAAAATCTGGCTTCAGAAAAAAACTTCAGAGAAGCAGGCGTGATTCCCATCAGTGACAGACCTGTCAGTCAGGGTTTATCTTGTGTAAAGCAAACACATTATGTTTCTGTTATGTAAGTGGTTTTCTCATAACTTTTTGTTGTATTGTGGTGTGTGTGTGTTCTGTGTGAATGAGGGAAGGGTTGGGTGTGGACACCATTGAGTCTGGCTCTTGCTCTGCTTAAAACACTGAAGAGTCTCTCGGTGTGTGTGTGTGTGTGTCTCTCTCTCTCTTACACACACACACACACACACACACACACACACACACACACACACACACAGGTTTTCATGTTTGAATGTTCATAAACACATTATTTTTCTCATATTTTGTCAGTGTTGCAGCTCCTCTCTTCCCAGTCTGTCAGTAACGCTCTGTTTAGTTGCTGTCTCTATGAAGCCCCTCCTCATGAAAAGCTCAGTGTGCTTTAATTGGTCGGCTGTAGCAGTGAGTTGTGATTGGTCAACTGCTCAAGTGTGTTTGGGAAATGTCCCACCCCTTACCATAACCGTCAGTTTCAACGCACTACTAACTAACTCAACCAGGAATATTGTGACGTGTTGGTTCCAGGAAGAAACTCAAGACTACAATGGAGGCGTTTCAGGAGTTCAGAAACAGTGACACTGATATAGAGAAGAACTCCCGCTGGAGGGACTTTGAAACTTTTGCAGAGCTTTTTAATAGATTTTGACAAATGAAAAGATTGTCTGATATTATCGGATTATATCTGCTTACCTGTATCTCAAACAGTAGATCATGACACTAGCAAACCAAAGGTCGTGGGTTTGTTTCCCAGGGAATGCATGAACGGATAAAAATGTGTACCTTGAATGCAATGTAAGTTGCTTTGGATAAAAGTGTCTGCCAAATGCATGATTTAATATAAAGCTATATAGAGCAAGGTTTTGGACCAATGAGATTACAGTGTGGGCGGAGCTACGCTGCATTGCGCTTGTAATGGTCATTGCAGGTTAAAACAAATCAATAATATGGAGGAAATGAGTCATTTTGTCGTGTTTTGCCTGGTTAAGATCTTCTGTTGGGTTTAACACTGGGTTGTTTTTCCAAGATTTATTTAATCATTTTCAGAGTCAAAGTTGAATTTATTCATCTAACTGAGATCTTAATTTACTCTATATCTCTGAAGTCTCTCCCGTGCGATTCTGTTTGACTGAATAGAAGTGCTTTGACTCCTCTCCGAAACACATTCAAGGACTTCATCATAATCGACTCCAAATTAAACTTTTCTTCAAAGATTCTTTTCATCTAGATTTTTTTTCATGTTCAGTTGAGATGTCACCATTTGCCTTGAGAACACTTGATAAAATGTTAAAACTGCATGTTGTTAATGTCTTTTTATTGCAGAATATGTTACTGTTTATATATAAATGAGATATAGAGAGATAGGCAGGCAGGCAGGCAGACAGACAGACAAACAGAGAGAGAGATAGATACACCGATCAGGCATAACATTATGAATTATGAAGTGAATAACACTGATGATCTCTTCATCTCAGCACCTGTTAGTGGGTGGGATATATTAGGCAGCAAGTGAACATTTTGTCCCCAGAGTTGATGTGTTAGAAGCAGGAAAAATGGGCAAGCGTAAGGATTTGAGCGAGTTTGACAAGGGCCAGATTGTGATGGCTAGATGACTGGGTCAGAGCATCTCCAAAACTGCAGCTCTTGTGGGGTGTTCCCGGTCTGCAGTGGTCAGTCTCTATCAAAAGTGCTCCAAGGAAGGAACAGTGGAGAACCGGCCACAGGGTCATGGGCGGCCAAGGCTCATTGATGCACGTGGGGAGCGAAGGCTGGCCCGTGTGGTCCGATCAAACAGACGAGCTACTGTAGCTCACACTGCTCAAGAAGTTAATGCTGGTTCTGATAGAAAGGTGTCAGAATACACAGTGCAGTTTTGTTGTGTATGGGGCGGCATAGCCGCAGACCAGTCAGGGTGCCCATGCTGACCCCTGTCCACCGCTGAAAGCACCAACAGTGGCACGTGAGCATCAGAACTGCACCACAGAGCAATGGAAGAAGGTGGCCTGGTCTGATGAATCACATTTTCTTTCACATCACGTGGATGGCCGGGTGGCTTACCTGGGGAACACATGGCACCAGATGCACTATGGGAAGAAGGCAAGCCGGCGGAGGCAGTGATGCTTTGGGCAATGTTCTGCTGGGAAACCTTGGGTCCTGCCATCCATGTGGATGTTACTTTGACACGTACCACCTACCTAAGCATTGTTGAGACCATGTTCACCCTTTCATGGAAACGGTATTCCCTGGTGGACAATTCCGAACCATGGAGGCCCCACCTCACAACTTAAAGGACTTAAAGGATCTGCTGCTAACATCTTGGTGCCAGATACCACAGCACACATTCAGGGGTCTAGTGGGTCAGGGCTCTTTTGGCAGCAAAAGGGGGACCAACACAATATTAGGAAGGTGGTCATTATGTTATGCCTGATTGGTGTTCAAAAATGTTCCCATGGAGCGACGTCAAGGGTTAACCCACATAAAGTCTAAAGAATGTCACGGTCAGCACCTAGATGTCTTATTTTTTCGACCTGTCATTCAGCACACTCAGTGTGTGTCTCCTCTAAAATTAACCCCTCGTAAAACCAGAACACCACGGTCCAACATGACCTTAACCTGGACGTCTCGCTCTAAAGCTGTCATCAAACGAGAAGCCTGTCCTCGCAGCAAGGAGATTCCTGTGTATGTGTGGGATCATGTGTGCGTGAGTGTTTTAAAGGGCACAGAGTACTGTGTTTCACAGGCTCTCAGAGGTTACGTGTGTCAACGGCCACTAGTAAAGATGTTGGGCTTTGAAGTGTCAGCTGATGTTGTAGATTTGAGATGGGCATTGTGTTCTCTTCAGGCCTCTGGACGCTTGTTTACTCTTCAGAGAAGCTGTATTATTGACCTTGTTCCTTCATCCTACGTTATTGACACCGGGAGACGGTGCACAACAGTGCTGGCATGCCACGAACCGCCTGCAAAACACTCATTTCTTTATTGCTAGAAGTCTAGATTTTAGTTTCTAGTCTTTAATTTCTTTATTGCTATAATCTTAGGTCTAAATTGAGGATTTATGCATTTGAATTGCATAGAAAATGTCCATCCATTTGGATTACAGTTTTAACATAAATGTGGTGAATATTTGTCAGATACATGGGTAAGATGTCTGTAGTAGTCTTATACACAAATACACAGTAATCAGGTTCATATTTGTCATCATTAAATGGGTCAATGACAAATAAGGTTTTTAAGATAAAGAAATGATAATTTTAAGCAAAACCGTTTAAAAATGCTTTTTTTTTTTTTTGTCCAAAAAATGTATGGTGTTGATTCATATTGATTTTACAGCTTTTAAGACAGCATTAATTCACTATTAAGCAAGATTTCTGATTTTACCACCCAGAAAATCATGTCAGGTGGTGCGACCATATAGTCATTTAAAATAATATACATATACATATGAATCATTGTAGGGTAAATTCCCTTTCCATTTCTTTATGTATTGCCCTTTTAGTCCAATTCATATAAACGGACACTTTTCTATGTGTTCAAACACCCAATTTTCTTTTCTTTTGAGTTTTTATGTTTTTTTTAACTGTAAAAATGATTTGTATACATCATATAACGGTTTACAGTTATATTTCTTACTTCATTTTGCAATTGCAGTGGGAAATTATACTTTTAAATGTATATTTGCTGGTCGCACCACCTGACATTTCAAACTCAAATCTAACAGGCATAAACTTGGACACCTATACAAATGTTTGACCATATGCTCTAGTTATACATACATTTTTTAAATCAAATACACATTTGTATAATAATAATAACACATTTTCAAAGTTTTCCAGGGGTTATACCACCTGACATGATAAGTTGATTCAACCTCATCATTACTCAAAAATGTCAAGTTATCTCATATTTATGGGAGGGTGACTAACATTGTTACTGCATCAAAGGGGTCCTCTGGGGTCTTCTGTGTGATGCCACATAGTTTTCTTAAAGTAACATTGCATAAAATGGCATTTTTATGCCCTCCCTGACATTTGGAGAAGTAAATTGTTCGGACAAAAGTTTTTAAAGTAATAGAATCGTTTTGAAATAGGACTGATGCACTATTTTCCATCATTTATAAGGAATTTAACGTACAATCGTGGCAATCTATTTGATTAAGAATTTTACTGAGAAAATGAACCTTTCTATTGCGGTTTTGTTTTCTGCTTGTACGTTCGGGCGGTCGCACCACCTGACATTTTTGGTCTTTCAAACACCACAACTCAAAAAGTCAATTGAATAAAAAAAAATTAAAACGGTTTCTTATAAAGGAAATATTGTAGACCAATTTGATATATGAAAATAATGATTTCAGACACAAAAAAATACATTTCATGTCATTGACCCATATACCAATTTCTTTCGAGCTCATACATTTGAACTAATGGAATATTGCTTGTTTCACAGATACAGTATTTTAACCATGCTCATATTTTCATTGAATACATAACATTTTCATAAATTAACAGATCTATGCTTATTCTAAGCATGAATAAATGCATTTTAAAAATTATTCTACTTTAAATAAAATCAAATAGATGTAAATAGTTAATAATTTATGCAAAGTTTTTTTTGAGTGCTTACCCGTTTCTTACCCGTTTTATTATGTGACTGAAAAATATGCATCACATTATGTTTTGTTAGTTTGTGTATGTTAGAACTGTATATTGCAAATAATTTGAGATTTTCTATGCAATTCAAATACATAAATAAAGCAATGAGCCACTTAGTTGCTCTAAATTCACTGTAAACCACAGCTTCACAGGGATTATTGCTTTCATAAAATGGTTTGTCCATAAGAAAAATATGTATTTTAATATTTAAACGCAGCGGCGCAGTAACACTGATGTAATGAGGTCACACGGATTGTTTGTATTGTAATTTACAACAGTTTCGACGCGGCTCAACCAATCAGAATCGAGGTCCAGAACTACGTATCTGTTGTATAATCTTAGATTTAGGCCTAAATACATTTATTGAATTCTATATTTACATTATTATGTTGCTGTAGTCATAGTGAAATCTCATTGGTCCAAAAATCCTGAATATGTTAACTTACAGTGATGCCTGAAAAAATGCGATTGAAACTCAATTTGCACTTAACTTGGATGAAGTGTATTCATTTTGTTTGTGAAATCTGTAAATGGCTTGAATCGAAATATTGTCTTTTCTTCAGATTACTGCAGTCAGTGATGCTAGCATTTGTTCACACAGACATAATAATTGACACACACCATGTGTACTAACGCATTCAGTGCTGTCAATGCATGCTGACGCAGACAGCACATGTCAGCGTGTCTGTATGTGTGCAAACACATGTAATGTACACACAGGCTTGTGTGATTTGTAAAGCCATAATCCAGTGTTGGTCTGCATGACTGGAGTTCTGCTGGTGAAGACAGATCATCCCGTCAGCCCGGTGCAAACATGGAGATTACATATTGACTCACATTTGCTGTAAATCATTATACACATTCACAAATGCACTGTGTGTGACTGCAGTTATTAGTAGTGGTATTTAAGACAATCATCACTATTACTTATGCTCATATTTTGGCTTAAGGCCCGTTCACACCAAGAACGATAAGTGTAAAGATAACTATATTGACGTTTGACTGTCAATGTTTTTATTGTTCATCAGCTGGAAATTGTTCTGAAAATGATTCCAAAAATATTGTTCCTCTCTGTTGTTATTGTTATATTTGTGGTGTCTATGTCTCTGTTCTCATAGTAGTTATTAAAACTAGTAGTTAATAGGTTTTATTTAGATTGTAATTCATGTATTTATTTTTTGCTTTTCTTTCTTTGGTTATTTTGACTTAAACACCCAGAATGCTCTTAAAATTCATTGTTCGTTGACCTGCATTGTCCTTCAGAATTTATATTATATTCAATTTATTTAAAAAATAAAATAAAATGTATAGGTGTATTTTTGTTTTGTTTGTTTTTATGTATTTATTTATTTGTAATTATTTATATTAATGTATTTATTTAAAAAATGTATGTGCATGTATTTATTTATTTGTGTATTTTTGTTTTTATTTATTTATTGTTATGTTTGTTTGTTGTGTATTATTTATTTATTTATTTATTTATTTATTTAACCACCCAGAACATCCTAGCTTCTGCTTGGCAACATCCTGGCAACTACCCAGAACACCTTAGCAACTGCATAATAATGTATGACTGCTGCTTTGAACACCTAATCCATTATTTAGCGAATACACACTGGCAATCACCTAACAATGCCCTAGCAACTCACTTGTAACTACAAAAAAAACTTCCAGAACACCTTAGCAACTGCCTAACAACACCCTGGAGACCACACATGAGACACTGTTTGCATGGGCAAGAAGCACTCATTGACACTCATTGTTGATAACAGGCTGTTTTTTTTGTTGTTCTAGGAGGCCGCAGCGCCTGCCTGGAGGAGGGGCTGGTGGGAAATCCCAGAATCCTCAGCATCAGCAGCAGGGACCGCAGCAGCAACAGCAGCCCAATCAGATGCAACAGCCCAACACAGAGCACCAATCAGGTGCCGGCATTAAGCATGGAGGGCGGGGTTACCCGGGGCAGCAGAGCCAGGGTGGGCGGCAGGGCGGGCCACATCACGGCTACAGCCAGAACCGCCGCTGGCATCAGCATCCCAAACACCAGACGAACAGTTTCAATCAAGGGCCCCCGGGGGCTGACAGGGGCCTCACACGCAATACCAAAGAGACAGAGAATGTAAAATATGAGGAGCCAGAGCCTCACACAGAGAGAGGAGCGAAGGACGAGCCTGCGAAAGATGAGAGGAAGAAAGAAGACAAGGAGGAGAAGATGGAGAGCGGGAAGATCAGCTTACTGCAGTCGTCGAAAGAGAGACTGAGGAGGAGATTGAAAGAGAAGGTGCTTTTAAATTCCAGTTCCTAAAACTGAGTTGAATGCAGAATTGCCATTTCATTTATAGAGATGGGTGGGTGGATGGAGGACGGATGGACGGATGGATGGATGGATGGATGGATGGATGGATGGATGGATGGATGGATGGATGGATGGACGGATGGAAAGACAGAAGTCCAGATGGATGGATGTCCAGATAGATGGATGGAAAGACAGAAGTCCAGATAGATGGATGGATGTATGGATGGAAAGACAGAAGTCTAGATAGACAGACAGACAGACATAAGTCCAGATGAATGGAAAGACAGAAGTCTAGATAGACAGACAGACAGAAGTCCAGATGAATGGAAAGACAGAAGTCCAGATAGATAGATAGATAGATAGATGGATGGATGGATGGAAAGACAGAAGTCTAGATAGACAGACAGAATTCCAGATGGATGGAAAGACAGAAGTCCGGATGGATGGATGGAAAGACAGAAGTCCAGATAGATGGATGGATGGATGGATGGATGGAAAGAAAGAAAGACAGAAGTCCAGATAGATGGATGGAAAGACCGAAGTCCAGATGGATGGATGGATGGAAAGACAGAAGTCCAGATAAATGGATGGATGGAAAGACAGAAGTCTAGATAGACAGACAGACAGAATTCCAGATGGATGGAAAGATAGAAGTCCAGATGGATGGATGGATGGAAAGACAGAAGTCCAGATAGATGGATGGATGGATGGATGGATGGATGGATGGAAAGACAGAAGTCCAGATAGATGGATGGATGGATGGAAAGACAGAAGTCCAGATAGATAGATGGATGGATGGATGGATGGATGGAAAGACAGAAGTCCAGATAGATAGATGGATGGATGGATGGAAAGACAGAAGTCCAGATAGATAGATGGATAGATGGATGGATGGATGGATGGATGGATGGATGGATGGATGGATGGATGGATGGATGGATGGATGGATGGATGGATGGATGGATGGATGGATGGATGGAAAGACAGAAGTCCAGACAGACAGACAGACAGACAGATACAGGTGCTGGTCATATAAAGAATATCATCAAAAAGTTGATTTATTTCACTAATTCCCTTCAAAAAGTGAAACTTGTATATTATATTCATTCATTACACACAGACTGATATTTTTAAATGTTTATTTATTTTAATGTTGTTGATGATTGTAACAGACAACTATGGAAAATCCCAAATTCAGTATCTCAGAAAATTTGAATATTGTGAAAAGGTTCAATATTGAAGACACCTGGTGCCACACTCTAATCAGCTAATGAACTCAAAACACCTGCAAAGGCCTTTAATGGTCTCTCAGTCTAAGTTCTGTAGGCTACACAATCATGGGGAAGACTGCTGACTTGACAGTTGTCCAAAAGACGACCATTGACACCTTGCACAAGGAGGGCAAGACACAAAAGGTCATTGCAAAAGAGGCTGGCTGTTCACAGAGCTCTGTGTCCAAGCACATTAATAGAGAGGTGAAGGGAAGGAAAAGATGTACAAGCAATAGGGATAACCGCACCCTGGAGAGGATTGTGAAACAAAACCCATTCAAAAATGTGGGGGAGATCCACAAAGAGTGGACTGGAGCTGGAGTCAGTGCTTCAAGAACCACTACGCACAGACGTATGCAAGATATGGGTTTCAGCTGTCGCATTCCTTGTGTCAAGCCACTCTTGAACAACAGACAGCGTCAGAAGTGTCTCGCCTGTGCTAAAGACAAAAAGGAAAAAAAGTGGTCCAAAGTTATGTTCTCTGATGAAAGTCAATTTGCATTTCCTTTGGAAATCAGGGTCCCAGAGTCTGGGGGAAGAGAGGAGATGCACACAATCCACGTTGCTTGAGGTCCAGTGTAAACTTACCATAGTCAGTGATGGTTTGGGGTGCCATGTCATCTGCTGGTGTTGGTCTACTGCGTTTTCTGAGGTCCACGGTAAATGCAGCCGTATACCAGGAAGTTTTAGAGCACTTCATGCTTCCTGCTGCTGACCAACTTTATGGAGATGCAGATTTCATTTTCCAACAGGACATGGCACCTGCACACAGTGCCAAAGCAACCAGTACCTGGTTTAAGGACCATGGTAACCCTGTTCTTAATTGGCCAGCAAACTCGCCTGACCTTAACTCCATAGAAAATCTATGAGGTATTGTGAAGAGGAAGATGCGTTATGCCAGACCCAACAATGCAGAAGAGCTCAAGGCCACTATCAGAGCAACCTGGGCGCTCATAACACCTGAGCAGTGCCACAGACTGATCGACTCCATGCCACGCCGCATTGCTGCAGTAATTCAGGCAAAAGGAGCCCCAACTAAGTATTGAGTGCTGTACATGCTCATACTTTTCATGTTCATACTTTTCAGGTGGCTAAGATTTCTAAAAATCCTTTCTTTGTGTTGGTCTTAAGTAATATTCTAATTTTCTGAGATACTGAATTCGGGATTTTCCTTAGTTGTCTGTTATAATCATCAAAATTAAAAGAAATAAATATTTAAAAATATCAGTCTGTGTGTAATGAATGAATATAATATACACGTTTCACTTTTTGAATGGAATTAGTGAAATAAATCAACTTTTTGATGATATTCTAATTATATGACAAGCACCGATAGATAGATAGATAGATAGATAGATAGATAGATAGATAGATAGATAGATAGATAGATAGATAGATAGATAGATAGATAGATAGATAGATAGATAGATAGATAGATAGATAGATAGATAGAGATTAGATCTTAGTGACCCCATACTTTTGAACCACACCATTCCTCAGTGTTCCAAGTCACATGACCACTCTAGCTTTTCTCTGATTGGCAGGAGGAAGTTCCCGTGGCAACGGCCGGACCTCAGCGGAACCGAATGGACAGATTATTAGAGATTCTAAACAGTATGAAAAACAACAGCAGTGGCGTGGAGGGTCAGCTGACCACATTCATGGAGGAGGCGCAGAACTCGGCCGACTCCGAGGAGACGCTGAACCAGATCGTGCACACCATTTACCGCAAGGCGGTCAGCGACCGAAGTTTTGCGGCCACGGCTGCCAAACTCTGTGACAAGATGGCTCTGTTCATGGTGGAAGGCACCAAATTCCGCTCGCTCCTACTCAACATGTTACAGGTGAGAACTGAATGTCCAGAACCCATTTCATCATCTTCATGTTCTGCAGGTTGTCAGTGCTGTCTCTGAGGACCAATCAGATTGCACGCTACAGTGGCCAGAAGGACTTTCTGCAAATGTCATCCCACCTGCTGCTCTCAACACTTTCGTTCCTCTTTCGTGTCTGCTCTCTCTCTCTGTTTCTCTTCTTCCTCTTTTTCTCGAGGGCTTCAGGATGTGATTCATCCACGCAATCCAGCTGAGTGACCCAGTACAATTTCCTCATTGGACAAAAGGGACGTTTTCGGGCCCCAAACACTTTCACCTCATTTTAAACATTAGGAGTTTGACGGATCTTTCTGAAAGCTGATGAATGTTCTGGGAGGAAATAATTCAACGTGAAATTGTCATCACTCATTTCCGTGGAATGGAAATCCCTAAAATCAACTTCAAAATGACACAAAAAATTCTGGGTGAAAAAACACGGAATGCTCCAAAAGTATAAAATATGAGCCGTTTAGTGTACTTGTGTCTGGCGCTGTAGATGTGTGTTTATGGCGTGTCTCTGTCTCGGGTCAGTCTGTCTGTACGGCGGTTTTGCTGGTGAAGCTCTAAGTATTTTGTCATTGTTTTTGGGAACTGACTGTTAGCTAATTTCTCACATTGATGTGACACCAGAACTCTGACCTGCTGCTGGTGCAGCCAAAACACACATCCTGCTCTAAACACACTCACACACACACACAAACTCTCACTCACACTCATACACTCTCTCTCTCTCTCTCTCTCTCTCTCTCTCTCTCTCTCTCTCTCTCTCTCTCTCTCTCTCTCACACACACACACAGACGCACACACACACAAACTCTCACTCATACACACACACACACACACACTCACTCACTCACTCACTCACTCACAAACTCTCACACTCACGTGCACAGAGCCACACACAAACTCACTCACTCACATACACTCACACACAAACTCACCCTCATACACACACTCATACACACACTCATACACACACACACACACACACACACACACACACACACACACACACACACACACACAAACTCTCACTCACCCTCATACACACACACACACACACACACAAACTCTCACTCATTTACATTTATGTATTTTTTTATGTATTTGGCAGACGCTTTTATCCAAAGCGACTTAGTGCCCTTATTACAGGGACAATGCCCCAAGGACACACTGGTGGTGACCGCTGGGATTGAACCAGCAACCTTCTGCGTGTCAGTTCCATGGGTTAACCCACTGGACCACCATCTCACATACCACTCACTCACTCACTCACTCACAAACTCTCACACTCGCACATACACACACACACACAAACTCACAGTCACTAACACACACACACAAACTCTCATACACTCTCCCTCACTCACACACACCGCTCACACTCACTCACTCACACACACACACACACACACACACACACACACACTCTTTCAGCATCATTACTCCAGTCTTCAGTGTCACATGATCGGGGATTTGTGCTCAAGAAACATTTCTGATTATTATCAATGTTGAAAACGCTTAATGTTCGGCTTCATATTTTTGTGACTCACACCCTCATACATTTTGAGTGTGTATTGAGGTGGATGAATCCTCTGGTTTGTCCTCACATAAACCGGCGCTCTTCCCCCGTATGACGCTCGAGCAGACGCTTTGGTTCTGACGGGATTATGTAACAGATACACACAGATGCAAGCGTCTCTGACCCTAGCGAAAGGACATGTCTGCTCCGACTCATTTAGCAATCTGCCACAAACACACAGACGGCTTATCGCAGAACAGAGACGAGCTGTGCGCGCGTGTGTTTGCGTGAAAATCCATCAAGTATTTTTTGTGTGCACTTGTAATGTTCATGATGTGTCAGGCATGCTGGGAAATGTAATGGATGTAAAAACATCTGTATGTTGGAGTCTCTGTGTGTTGGTGTTCTCTAAAATATACACTAACACAATACTTTTATTCAGCAAGGATGCATTAAACGGATCAAAATTGACACTAAAGACATTACTAATGTTTCAAATAAATATTGTTCTTTTGATTTTTAAATTCAATTCCATAAAAAAAATGTTGGTTCAATCAGGGTGAAATCATGGTTTTGCAGCACAACGGTTTTCAACATTGACAGCATATCAGAATGATTTCTGAAGGATCACGTGACACTGAAGACTGGAGTAATGATGCTGAAAATTCAGCTCTGATCTCAGGAATAAATTACATTGACATATTCAAATAAAATAAAAAAATGTGTAATATTATTTCACCATATTATTAACATTACTGTACGGTGAGCAGAAGAGACTTCTTTCAAAAACATCATAAGACGGTAACCATTCCAAATGTTTTGTATTCATGTGCATGTCCTGACCGGTCTGTCTCTCTCCAGAGGGACTTCAAGCGGCGTGAGGAGCTGCAGCAGACGGATGTGGAGTGCTGGCTGGGCTTCATCACGTTTCTGTGTGAAGTGTTCGGCACCATGAGGAGCAGCGCTGGAGAGCCGTTCAGAGTGCTGGTGTGCCCCATCTACTCCTGCTTAAGAGAGGTACACACAACACACACGTCATGAACTACAGGCCAAAGGGAAGTGCTGCATGCAGAATCTGTTACTCTGACCAGACAGAATACTGCGCGTCATCTCTCTCACTCTGGTAGATGGGATTTAAAATGACACATTAACTCAGAGATAAAAATCTAAACAAATTCCTACACATATTACTCTTATCATTAAAGGCAACCTATTATGCCCTTTTACAAACTCTTTCCCGCTGTAACTGGTATTAAGCTGCGCCAGAGCGATGTCTGAATCGTTTCCTATCGCATGTATAGTGCGCTATGTGCCATTCACCATGTAGAAAATAGTAAATGAAAACAGCTGACCGATTTCAGACGCAGATTCAGCGTCTATTTATAATGTAGGGGGCAGGACGCTTCAGATTCTAGAGAGCATTTGATTGGACAGAAGATGTGACGAGAAGGTGAAGTCTGTGATGTCATCAAAATCTGTGATTCATTTTAACGGAAGTGACAGACCAAGTTTTGAATGCTTATATCTCCTAAATGCAAATTTTGTAATCGTTTTGGAACACACCAGCTTATTCCAAACCTTAAGGCTAACAGTCATACTAAAAGCTAAAAAAAAATCCATTTTGATTTCAGGGGGACTTTAAGAATCGATATCGGTTCGTAAAAATGAGAATCGATTAAAATCGAGAAATCAATATTTTTTTACCCAGCCCTACTGTTTTTCATTTGCTTCAATATGGCAGACAGTCACGTTGTTGGAAAATTACAAGTCCGATATTGTCGGAATTAGTATAAAACAAGAAACATAACTTTTGAAAACAGTTTTTTCTTTGTCATTATAAGCATTTTTGCAAAATAAACCATTATTTCTGGAACACTAGGTGGCGTTGTGTTGAAACGTCTCAGGTTCCTTCAGGACATGCCAATTATGATGCCTACAAACTTTTGTGCCGATATGTCCAATCGTTTAAAAGATATTGAAATTCATGACAAAATTTAAAATGGCGGCCAGATGGTTCATCCGATCCAGGCAAAATCAGTATCCCCAGATTTGGCATGACACAAGGGATCCAAGACACCAAGATCAAGATTTTCTGTTCAAAAGTTAAAACAGCCATTTTTCAGGTCTCGGTCCAAAGATCATCTGAGCCAATTTTCGTAAGATCTGGAGAAGATTTGGAGTAGAGGAAAAAATGGAATTCGGTACTTTTCAAAATGGCCACTACTGTAATGGGCGGCGTCTTAATGTAAGATGAATGTGAGAAGCATGATGAGAGGAATCAGAAGTACTAAATTTCATTTTTGAGTTGATCCAAAATTGCTATAGAGTTGGTCCAATCACTATTCATTACCATCACTACAATTGTGCCAAATTTCATCATTTTCCCATGATCCATTCACAGGGCTGCCATAGACATGTTATAAATAAATAACTTTATGGTACAACTATAAAACTACAATTGGAATATTTCTGGCTGTCTTCATTTTCAAACATTAAACCATCAAGCTTTATTTTGGTTGTGAAATGTGTGTAAAAAAAAACGTCATTTATTTAATTAAATCAATTTTGGTTTTATTTCGATTACTAGTGCAGCTCTACTCGCAAGGGAGTTTTGAGTTGTGAAAGTTACTGTTTTTTTTTCCCCACAATATATCAAACTATACGTGTATGTATGTCAGACCCCTTATAGACGTAAAGATGATCTTTGTCTAGTGAAATGCCCCGATCGCTGGTGAATGGGGCTTCCCTGTCTGGGCTGAATCCTGTCAGTTGTTCGGGTGATGACAGACGTGATCCATCAAAAGCCAAAGTTTGATTCTTCAGCAGCTCGACATCAAAGAGACGTGATGTGGGGGAGAGTTCAGTGTGTGTTTGTGTGTATGAATGCCGCTATTCAAGATCGCAGCCGGATTAACATCCCGTTCGGCTCTCATAGCGGCACGTCCCGACACGATCGTCTGGGAGTCTGAACAGGCACTTTGTGTGTTGGTGTGTGTGTCGGTGTGTGTGACGGCGATTACGTCTCAGCCAGGTGTGAAGTGTGTGTTGTGCGCGCCTGTGGACCGGCAGAGCAGGTTGGTTAATTACAGGTGATCCAGCTGTAGTTTGGAGCTGACAGGTGTATTTGGAGCGCTGAGGGTGTGGGAGAAAATAAAAGACAGGATGAATGGAGGGAGGGAGAAAAGAGACCGTCTGTTGTTCATTTGAAAGCTGCTTGAGCTGAAGGGTTGGACGCCTAGATGCAATATTTGCATATTAAACTGCCTCTATAATGCTATTTTAAAGGTTACTAATTGTGTTTTGGAGTCTCCAACTACAGGTTTACATGCATTCAAGGTCAAAAACACTTTAATTTTCTCATAATATACAGTGAGGAAAATAAGTATTTGAACACCCTGCTATTTTGCAAGTTCTCCCAATTGGAAATCATGGAGGGGTCTGAAATTGTCATCGTAGGTGCATGTCCACTGTGAGAGACATAATCTAAAAAAAAAAAAATCCAGAAATCACAATATATGATTTTTTAACTATTTATTTGTATGATACAGCTGCAAATAAGTATTTGAACACCTGTCTATCAGCTAGAATTCTGACCCTCAAAGACCTGTTAGTCTGCCTTTAAAATGTCCACCTCCACTCCATTTATTATCCTAAATTAGATGCACCTGTTTGAGGTCGTTAGCTGCATAAAGACACCTGTCCACCCCATACAATCAGTAATAATCCAACTACTAACATGGCCAAGACCAAAGAGCTGTCCAAAGACAATAGAGACAAATTTGTACACCTCCACAAGGCTGGAAAGGGCTACGGGGAAATTGCCAAGCAGCTTGGTGAAAAAAGGTCCACTGTTGGAGCAATCATTAGAAAATGGAAGAAGCTAAACATGACTGTCAATCTCCCTCGGACTGGGGCTCCATGCAAGATCTCACCTCGTGGGATCTCAATGATCCTAAGAAAGGTGAGAAATCAGCCCAGAACTACACGGGAGGAGCTGGTCAATGACCTGAAAAGAGCTGGGACCACCGTTTCCAAGGTTACTGTTGGTAATACACTAAGACATCATGGTTTGAAATCATGCATGGCACGGAAGGTTCCCCTGCTTAAACCAGCACATGTCAAGGCCCGTCTTAAGTTTGCCAATGACCATTTGGATGATCCAGAGGAGTCATGGGAGAAAGTCATGTGGTCAGATGAGACCAAAATAGAACTTTTTGGTCATAATTCCACTAAACGTGTTTGGAGGAAGAAGAATGATGAGTACCATCCCAAGAACACCATCCCTACTGTGAAGCATGGGGGTGGTAGCATCATGCTTTGGGGGTGTTTTTCTGCACATGGGACAGGGCGACTGCACTGTATTAAGGAGAGGATGACCGGGGCCATGTATTGCAAGATTTTGGGGAACAACCTCCTTCCCTCAGTTAGAGCATTGAAGATGGGTCGAGGCTGGGTCTTCCAACATGACAATGACCCGAAGCACACAGCCAGGATAACCAAGGAGTGGCTCTGTAAGAAGTATATCAAGGTTCTGGCGTGGCCTAGCCAGTCTCCAGACCTAAACCCAATAGAGAATCTTTGGAGGAGCTCAAACTCAGTGTTTCTCAGCGACAGGCCAGAAACCTGACTGATCTAGAGAAGATCTGTGTGGAGGAGCGGGCCAAAATCCCTCCTGCAGTGCAAACCTGGTGAAAAACTACAGGAAACGTTTGACCTCTGTAATTGCAAACAAAGGCTACTGTACCAAATATTAACATAGATTTTCTCAGGTGTTCAAATACTTATTTGCAGCTGTATCATACAAATAAATAGTTAAAAAATCATACATTGTGATTTCTGGATTTTTTTTTTTAGATTATGTCTCTCACAGTGGACATGCACCTACGATGACAATTTCAGACCCCTCCATGATTTCTAAGTGGGAGAACTTGCAAAATAGCAGGGTGTTCAAATACTTATTTTCCTCACTGTATATACATTGAAGCATCAGCTCTTTCAGTGTCTGAAACAGTTCAATAATTGATCCAGTCTCTTTAAACCCATCCTTTCTACGAGTCCACTCTGCTCTGATTGGTCAGACGGCCCAGTCTGTTGTGATTGGTCTCCTCTGCTCTGATCGGTCGGATGGCCCAGTCTGTTGTGATTGGTCTACTCGGCTCTGATTGGTCAGATGGCCCAGTCTGTTGTGATTGGTCTACTCTGCTCTGATCGGTCAGATGGCCCAGTCTGTTGTGATTGGTCTACTCTGCTCTGATTGGTCAGATGGCCCAGTCTGTTGTGATTGGTCTACTCTGCTCTGATCGGTTAGATGGCCCAGTCTGTTGTGATTGGTCTACTCTGCTCTGATTGGTCAGATGGCCCAGTCTGTTGTGATTGGTCTACTCTGCTCTGATCGGTCAGATGGCCCAGTCTGTTGTGATTGGTCTACTCTGCTCTGATTGGTCAGATGGCCCAGTCTGTTGTGATTGGTCTACTCTGCTCTGATCGGTTAGATGGCCCAGTCTGTTGTGATTGGTCTACTCTGCTCTGATTGGTCAGATGGCCCAGTCTGTTGTGATTGGTCTACTCTGCTCTTAGATGGCCAAGTCTGAATTTTATCTCTGGATCTTCCTCAGATAAACAATGATATGAACAGTAACAATGGCGTCCGTTTTACTGTATAAATTCCAGCACAAGACTCGATCTTTAGGACAGTCCTTATAAAGTGGAGTTGCTTTGGTAGCACAGAAAACAGCATCTTCTCGACATGAACAACATGAACCAAACACTCCATCCCAGGTATAACTACATACAGATTTTGAGGGCGGAGCAAAGTAGATGTTGCTTGAAAGCAGCTAACTGGCCATTCACATAGACCCGCCCCCTTTAGTTACTGTTGCTATGTTCTCGACAAGCCTTGACGTTCTCACATCACATACATTGCTGAGCAAAGAGGACACTGACAACACGCCAACAGACAGGACAGACAACATTTTAAAGTTGAGACTTTGTTTCATATCAAAAGTAACTTGCTCTTTTTTTTAAAGAAATGTAAACCACAAATAGCGTTTTGTGGCTCTTTAATGTGTTGTGATGGCTGTAGCGCCTCAGTTAAAGCTGCTCGTGAACCGATTATCTCTCCCTTCTAGTTCATTGATAAGCATCAAATAAACATGAATGAACACTAAAAGAAATGTTGTTTCAACCGCGGAAAGACGTCAGTGCACACCGTTTTTCAAGTCCACCGATGTTAATCTACTAACTCTCCTGACTGCTTTGTCGCACAAACCGGCAGATTCGGCAATGTGATTGGTCAGGTTGCCTGTCAATCAAACTCGAGGCGAAGGGTGAATTAAAACCATAGTCTGGCATTATGCAAATTTGTTACAAACCTACGGTTAGAGCAGGAAATAAGACTGGAATTACTGATGACTCTTTTCAGCCGTTCAGAATGGCTTGTCATGTGTATACATGTTGTATCATTAATGTTAATTGCATGCATGCTGTATTGTTTGGTACGTGTTGTTTACATCTCAGATCTGCTGCAGAGATCCTGCAGTGTTTATTTCTGAAGTCCATTAAATGGAAAAGCAATGCATTTTGGGTAGTGACCTCAGTCGACACAGGAGAACAGTTATTACAGCAGACAGAATCAGATAGTGTGTGCAGCTCAGTACGTAGGCAGACAAACAAATGATCATGGCTCTCTCTAGCTAGTTTTCACCCGGGAAAGAACACGTCTCAATATTCCTTATTTAAATTATTCCCGCCCAAGGCATATGCAGAATAAATGGGCGGGGCCTGGTTGAGTTGGTTAGTAGTGTGTTGAATCTTGCGGTTATGGTAAGGGGCGGGACTTTTTCCAAACACGCTCAAACGGTTTACCAATCACAACACATTGCTCCAGCCGAAATATCAGAGCACACTGAGCTTTTCAGGAGGAGGGGCTTCATAGAGACAGGAACTAAACAGAGCGTTACTGGCAGACTGGGAAGAGAGGAGCTGCAACAATGGAGAATGAGAAAAATAATGAACATTCAAGCATGAAAACCTGTTTTAGTAGAGCCAAAATGGCATAACATGGTCTCTGTGCTTTGACCATGTAGGATCATGTTAATTTTTAAAGTCTTCAGGGAGATCATTACAGTCTTGTCTTTATGTTCTTCATCATGTAGATTCTGATGTGGGGTTGTATTCGTGTACGAGGTTAGTTTGAGGTGGTTTCTGTAACACGAGCTCCGCTCCTGCTCTCTGGGGACGTCATTATGGACTATATAACTCTAGACTTAAAGCAGTGGTTACCCTGGAGACCAGCATAAGGAGACCCCATCAGTAATTACCCGAGACCACCAGGACTAGAAACCTCTAGACACCAATATACATGTTCACTCCTTCAAACGCCGCGGGCCATGGATTCAGCTGTGCTATATCGCATCATCGATTCAGAGACACATTCTTTCTGGAATGGATATTTTGGGTACTTTCTGACTTTCTGTTATAGTAATGCTGCAATGTAAGGGTCATTCAGACCTTGCATTTATTGTTCAGGTGAAATCTCATTAAAGAGTGAAAAGACAGTTGTGGAGATGTAAGGGGAATTGAAGGCGGTGTCAATGTCATGGATTGAATGAAATCTTACAGTCCTCTGAAAAGTCTTGGAAGTTTTGATAGTGAAATATACAAAATACATACAAGTCTTTTATGCTCACAAGGCTGCATTTATTTGATGAAAAATTACTATTTGCAATAGCCATTTTCTATGTGAATGAATGTTAAATGTAATTTATTCCTGTGATCAGAGCTGAAGTTTCAGCATCATTACTCCAGTCTTCAGTGTCACATGATCCTTCAGAAATCATTCTGATATGCTGCTTCTGATTATTATTAATGTTGAAAACCGTTGTGCTGCAGAATTGTTCAAATGTGATAAATCATTTACTTTGTCTTAACTTTCACTTTTGATCAATTCAACCCTTAAAGACCTAGACAGCCGCCCGTGGCTAAAATGAACTATTAAAAAAAGGTTTAATAACTTTTAAACCGCTAATCCAATCTGTATGCTGTAAAATGCACCGTAAAGAGGAGAATCTCAGCTTTTCAAAAGCATCACGTTTTTTTGAGCGTGGATGCGTCATCAAAATCTGCAGCATTGATTCGTCAATGAAACGCATGTGGGTTGTTCCCCTGAGCCAAACAGAAACGACTGTTGATCATTAGTCCCACCCCCCTTGTGCCCAGATTCGTTGAAACTGTCATCAACTCAACCAATAAACATAGTGTTTAGTCTTTTGAACCACCAATCACGTTTCTCTGACACAACGTGAAAGTGGGTGTGTATTTGCGCATGAAAATAAACACATGCAGACAGAGCACTCTCTCAAAGAGCACAGCACACAGAAGTCAGTATATTTCTCTATTTGTATGTAGTTTGTGTTTTACACCGTTTCAGTGTTCTGTTATAATATAACAAGCTTTCTATTTATTTTACTACCTGCACTTTTTTGTGACACATCTACATTTCAGTAAATAAAATACACCTGTTTTCACTCAAAAACTCCTAGAATAATATTATATTAAATGGCTATAACTTGCTGAGGGATTGTTACATGTAGACAAAATTTCATCTGGAAGTCTAAAACAACTAACTTCCTAAAGGAAAAAATCCAAACTTCATGAAGTTTTGTTTGAGTTCACAGTAAAAACACCACATTTTTTGCTGCCGTTTTTCATAAAAATTATATTAATTGAATCCATTCTCAGACTAAATTAATGTAAAATTGGGACTTCAAATGAGCTAGATGGAAAATTCATGTTCTCCTGTTTAAAATGATATACGACACTTGATGCTAACTGCTAGAATGGGTGAGAAATGAAGAGGCAAGTCAGGCACCCCAAAAATGTCCTAGGTCTTTAAAGGATTACTTCACTTTTAAATAAACTTTTGCTGATATTTTACTCACCCCCATCTCATCCACGATGTCCATGTCTTTCTTTCTGCAGTCAAAAACTTGAACTTGAATTTGAACAAAAACTTGAACTTCTGTTATTTAACTATGGCAAGGTTCATTAAATTTTTCATTCTAGGGCACCTTTAAATAATTATTAAAGTGCAATATTCGAACAATCGGAGTCATCACGCCAGAGACGGGTTTATTGATGATGACATCGATTTAACAATTATTAAATTGTAATATTCGAACAATCGGAGTCATCACGCCAGAGACGGGTTTATTGATGATGACATCGATTTAACAATTATTAAATTGTAATATTCGAACAATCGGAGTCATCACGCCAGAGACGGGTTTATTGAGGATGACATATTGATTTAACAATTATTAAATTGTAATATTCGAACAATCGGAGTCATCACGCCGGAGACGGGTTTATTGATGATGACATATCGATTTAACAATTATTAAATTGTAATATTCGAACAATCGGAGTCATCACGGCGGAGACGGGTTTATTGAGGATGACATATTGATTTAACAATTATTAAATTGTAATATTCGAACAATCGGAGTCATCACGCCAGAGACGGGTTTATTGAGGATGACATATTGATTTAACAATTATTAAATTGTAATATTCGAACAATCGGAGTCATCACGCCAGAGACGGGTTTATTGAGGATGACATATTGATTTAACAATTATTAAATTGTAATATTCGAACAATCGGAGTCATCACGCCGGAGACGGGTTTATTGATGATGACATATCGATTTAACAATTATTAAATTGTAATATTCGAACAATCGGAGTCATCACGGCGGAGACGGGTTTATTGAGGATGACATATTGATTTAACAATTATTAAATTGTAATATTCGAACAATCGGAGTCATCACGCCAGAGACGGGTTTATTGAGGATGACATATTGATTTAACAATTATTAAATTGTAATATTCGAACAATCGGAGTCATCACGCCAGAGACGGGTTTATTGAGGATGACATATTGATTTAACAATTATTAAATTGTAATATTCGAACAATCGGAGTCATCACGCCGGAGACGGGTTTATTGATGATGACATATCGATTTAACAATTATTAAATTGTAATATTCGAACAATCGGAGTCATCACGGCGGAGACGGGTTTATTGAGGATGCCGTGTCGATAAGGCAATTTCAGGGGGAGGCTAATTGACACGGTCTCTGCAGACACTTCAGGGTCAGAATTCGAGCTGCTGCGTTTTGGACCAGCTGGAGTTTGTTTGTTAAGCGAGCAGGGCAACCACCCAGTAGAGCATTACAATAATCTAGCCTTGAGGTCATAAACGCATGAACTAACTGTTCAGCATTTTGCACCGAGAGCATGTGCCGTAATTTAGATATAGCTAGAAACGTGGCTTTCAAACGAAAGATTGGTATCAAAGAGCACACCTAGGTTCCTCACTGACGACGAGGACTTGACAGAGCAGCCATCAAGTGTTAGACAGTATTCTAGGTTACTTACTTGTGGAGCTTTTTTGTCCAATAATTAAAAAATTATTTTTTTCTGAATTGAGTTGCAGGAAATTACTGGTCATCCAATGTTTTAAATCAGCTATGCATTCCTTTAATCTTGTGAATTGGTAAGTTTCGTCAGGGCTTGAAGAAATATAGAGCTGAGTATCGTCAGCATAACAATGAAAACTAACGCCATGCTTCCTAATGATATCTCCCAGTGGTAGCATGTACAGGGTGAAGAGCAACGGTCCTAGCACTGAGCCCTGCGGTACTCCATACTGAACATATGATCGTGTGACATCTCTTCATTTACTGCTACAAACTGATAACGGTCACATAGGTATGATTTAAACCATGACAAAGCAATTCCACTAATGCCTACATAATTTTCGAGTCTATTTTAAAGAATGTTGTGGTCGATAGTATCGAATGCAGCGCTAAGATCGAGTAACACTAATAGAGAGATACAGCCACGATCGGATGATAAGAGTAAATCATTTGTAACTCTGATGAGAGCAGTCTCAGTACTATGATACGGTCTAAATCCTGACTGGAAATCCTTACAGATACCATTTCTTTCTAAACAGGAACATACTTGTGAAGACACTGCCTTTTCAAGTATTTTTGACAGAAAGGGTAGATTTGAGATTGGCCTATAATTTACTAATTCTGTAGGATCAAGTTGTGTTTTTTTAAAGGGGTGGTAAAACATTCTTTCGAAGGCTTGTTTGTGGGGTACACTGTAACGTGTTCATGCTTCGTTTTTAAAAAAAATCATAATTTTTCATATATTTTACCTTTATTCTACACTGCTCTGTCCCTCCTTGTAAAAACGGTCTGATGGTTTCCGGGTTGTATGAAGCCAGTCCCTCAAAAATACGCAATTGGCTCAGATTGGTTAGCTGGCCCAGTGTGTTGTGATTCGCTAACCGCCTAGTGCACGTTTGTCGGAAACGTCACGCCCCTTACTTTTACCGGTAGCCTGTGCTTTGGGTAGTATTAGAAACAATGGCGTAAATAAAACCATACCAATTTGAGCCCGAATCAGACCCAGACAATTTTAGTGAAGATGATCGAGCAGAACCTGACTGCAGATCTATAATGATCGCTACTGAATGGCACCGTTACTTTTGTATTTTTAGAACGATTTGCCAAATATCTGTCGCAAGAACGAACACTAAACATTGGCTTTACTATAGTATCCAAATCAAACACAGAACCATGTTTAGCATGCCTGTAGATAAACAATACATAAAAGCTCTAATCAAAGAATAATTTACACTAATGCCAAGTTCGCTGTTGAGATTTTAAAAAGTTTGTAACGTTAGGTGTTTGTCGGATAACGTTAAGTATGAATGAGCATTTAACAAACTGGTTTGCAGAGCCAAATGAGCGTTGTCATCTGTTTACTTCCTTGCTACAACATACAATTAACAATACAAGCTATTACAGGAAAACACATAGACGAAAAATAAATCATACTTACAGGTTGTGGCCCGTAAACAGCTTCTGTTTTTAAATCCAACTTTCAGGACAAGCCGTTGTGCGAATCCTGCATTGAACTCGTGAAGATTGTGGAAGCTTTCCTCAGTGAAATGTGCAGCGGGAGCCACGCGCACCCGTCTCACACTGGCAGTGTTTGTCTCACGCAGCTGAACCGCGGCTCTATTGCAAATACAGACGAATATTGTCCATTATGTCACATTTTCCGGTCTTCTCCTCCAACCCCTCTGTTGTTCCCCTCTGTCTCATACACGCATGCATATAACGTTATATGTTAAACGCACTGCAACGCACCCCCGTCTCTAGGAAGGCTGAACAAAGTGGACCTGCAATCCGGAAGAAAATAACAGCGTTTCGTCGGCATTGGCAACAACACTCCAGCCTACTAACTAGCCTACCACAACAACTATTCCCCGCGCCGATACAAAATGGCCTTACAAAATAAGCAGATCTAGCAGTTTTTATGGCCTTTCTGTATGCGATCATGCGCTCTTTCCACAAATTACGAAAGACCTCTAGTTTCTTCCAGCTGCGCTCCATTTTTCTGGCTGCTGTTTTAATGGCCCGAGTGTGCTCGTTGTACCTCAGAGTTGGACTATTTTCTTTAAGCGCAGGGGAGGAACTGTGTCTAAAGTACTGTAAAAGAGAGAGTCAATAGTTTCTGTTGCAACATCGAGTTCTTCTAAGCTATCTGGGATGCTGAGGAGATGATACTGATGAGGAAGATTATTTAAAAAGCAATCTTTAGTGGCGGCAGTGATTGTCCTGCCATTTTTTAAGCGAGGGAGCTCCTTTGCAGCCTTAGCTAAATTAAGTATACATGATACTAGGTAATGATCTGAGATGTCATTGCTCTGCTGCAGAATTTCAATGGCATCAACATTTATTCCATGTGACAATATTAGGTCTAAAGTATGATTATGGCGATGAGTGGGTCCTAACACGTGTTGCCTAACTCCAGTAGAGTTTAGAATGTCTTTAAATGCTAATCCCAATGAGTCTTTTTCATTGTCTACATGGATATTAAAATCACCAACAATTAGTACTTTATCTACAGCCAGTACTAAGTCTGATAGAAAATCAGCAAATTCTTTGATAAAGTCTGTATTGTGCCCTGGTGGCCTGTATACAGTAGCTAACACAAATGTTAAACGGGTTTTATCATGTACACTACATAACGATACATAAAGTGCCAAAACTTTGAAGGAGTTATATTTGAAACTAGACTACAGCAACCCCTCTCCCTTTACCTTTCAGACGCGGCTCGTGTTTATAACAGTAATCTCGGGGGGTGGACTCATTTAAAGTAATGTAGTCGTCAGGTTTTAGCCAGGTCTCTGTCAAACACAGCACATCTAGATTATTATCTGTAATGATATCATTAACAATAAGCACTTTTGGGGAAAGGGATCGAATATTCAGCAACCCAAGCTTTATCAATTGTTCATCTGTATTATATCTGTTGTTTATTTATTGGACATCAATTACATTTTTACTGTTGAATGTTTTTTTGTATTTACTAATTCGGGGAACAGACACAGTCTCTATATGATAATATCTAGGTGAAAGAGTCTCTATGTGCTGGGATTTATCTGACTCCGGTGACGTGAGACAGCTAGCAGACGGTCGGTTTAGCCAGTTTGTCTGCTTCCTGACCTGAGCCCTAGTGAGTCAAGGTTTAGCTCTAAGACTATGTGCCAAATTACTAGACAGAAGAGCGGAACCACCCCAGGAGGGATGGATGCCATCCTTCTTCAACAGGTCAGGTCTGCCCCAAAAACTTTTCCAATTGTCTATGAACCCTATGTTATTTTGCGGACACCACTTAGACAACCAGCCATTGAGTGATGATAGTTAGCAGACGATCTCATCACTCCTTTTACAACTGTTACTTTAGAAGATATTTTAATTTAATCATTATTTAATTATTTTATTTACCTGTATGTAAGCACAATGCATTGTTTATGTACAAACTGTGTATTTACAATGTTAAAGTGGCTGACAACAATAAATATTCTTATTAGTAATTAACTGCCTCGTTTTTGAACTGTGCAGAGCTGTAGCTTAATAGTTCGGCCTACTACGCTACTGTATTTTAATGCTGGTCATTTTGGTGGTACTTGGAGAGACAAATATTTTCTGAGATGGTACTTGGTATAAAAAGGTTGAGAACCACTGGTCTAGATCAAACGTTTTAAACAGCAGAATGTCCTGTGCAGGCACTGCCGTCTGCTTAACATCCAGCTAATTGACATTTGCTCATGTTAGCAAAGCCCCTTCTTCCTTTTTTCGTCTATTCTGGAGAATCACTACTTGTCAATGTTTCTTTAATTGTATAGAGAGCCAGGACCAAGAGTAAAGGAGTCGTACTATCTTTTGAAACCAAAGAGGGATGTAGTATGTAGAAATACTGTAATATTCACAAGCTCTTATTCTGTACGTACTGTAGGCCGCTTACAGATGTTGATCTAGATTAACCAGTCATAACAGGTCAATTACATATAATGTTACTGTATCTTTAAGACTTTGTAAGTCCCTTAAAGTAGATGATCTGTATAAATGTGTGCTGTAATGTTTTGGGTACAGTTGTTGTGGTAACCCCTGAAGTGAAGTGAGGTATATTTTGAGAGCGAGTCTGTTTGAATGAAATTCCTGGTTTTTGTGGGTTTGTGCGGGAGGTTGTCAGCTGTTTTGTGAGACGGTATCCAGACCCGCTCGCGTCTGCTTTGATCAGCGTGGTCCGCCCGGCCCCCGCAGGCCCCCTGCCTCACAAAGGGCTGCCTGTGTCACTGCCTGAGTGCTTTTCCCGCCCAGCGTTCTGCTAGTCGTCTCAGTAGATCTCTTCAGACAGACACACACACAAACACAGAGATCCACCTTCAGTTGCGAGAGCAATCATTTCAGAACAGCCTCCAAAATGAATATAATTATAGTAGTCCAAACATCATCTGGTGTCAAATAAAAGCTGTACAAGTTTTAAAATACAGCAAAATATGATCACAATATTTTTATCCCATATCATTTCTATATTAATATTCATCTCACTATTCATTTTATATCAATAATGGAGAATTAAATGCATTCCACATGTTTGACAGAGTTTTTGTTTACATATAAACTTTGCAAAATAAGATGCCTTTTAATTTAATTTACCTGCATTTTATACAATTGTGTCTAATGAAATTCATTCTTGAAACTTTTTACAATTGAATCAAACTTTTAAAGTGTAAGCCAGAGAAAATACAGTATAACAATTAATTTACAACAAAAATGTAATTGTATTTTTTTAATTGTCAAATAAGGAATAAATTAAAACATGAAAAAATATATTGCTTGTATGATTCCATAAAATAATACTTTTTATTATAATAGTAATACATATTTTAATATTACAAAAAAAATTTACTATTAAAAACAGCCATAATATTAATAATAAAATGTTAAAATGCATATCAGGCATAACATTGAGACCTAATTTTGTGTTGGTCCCCCTTTTGCTGCCAAAACCCATCGAGGCATGGTCTCCACTAGACCCCTGAAGGTGTGCTGTGGTATCTGGCACCAAGATGTTAGCAGCAGATCCTTTAAGTCCTGTAAGTTGCGAGGTGGGGCCTCCATGGACTTCAGCACATCCCACAGATGCTCGATTGGATTGAGATCTGAGGAATTTGGAGGCCAAGTCAACACCTCAAACTCGTTGTTGTGCTCCTCAAACCATTCCTGAACCATTTTTGCTTTATGGCGGCGCATTATCCTGCTTGCAGGTCGCGGTTCTCCACTGTTCCTTCCTTGGAGCACTTTTGATAGAGACTGACCACTGCAGACCGGGAACACCCCACAAGAGCTGCAGTTTTTGAGATGCTCTGACCTGATCAGTGTATTTATTAGTAGTATGAGTAGCATTATAAGGAATATTATAAGACCACGGTCATTTTAATAATAATAATAAATTATTATTATCGCACAATATCAGACAAGCAATATATTTTTAATAATAATACTAATAAATATGTATTGATTGCTGTTGTTATTATTATTATTATTATTGCACAATTTATAACCAATATATTTTAATAATAGTAGTAATAGTTATACCAATTTTTAATACATTTTATTATTATTATTAACAACAGTAATAATACAATGTTAAATTATTTATTAGTGGTAGTATTGGTGGCATATAAGGAATATATACAACCAAGATAATTGTAGTAATAATAATAATAATTGATTAATATTGAGAAACACATAAACAATATATATTTTTAATAATATTTATTGATTGTTGTTGTTATTATTACTATCATACAACCAATATATTATTGATAATACATATTTTAATAGATTTTATTATTATTAGTAGTAGTAGTAGTATCACTTTGATAAGTACATGTTACTATACAATCACAATACATTTCTGTCATAGTTTTGTCCAAAAGTTAAACCAAACTTTTTTTATTTTATTTCAAGTGTCAAATAGTCATTAATAGTCTCTCCCTTTCAGATGGTCTCTAGACTGAGGATCCAGTCTGAATGAGTTTTAATTTGTGTTTAGTGCTGTGTCACTCAAATGAGAGCGCTAAAGAAATACAAATGGAAAAAGAACTGTCAGCCTTTTATGAATGAATCATTATCACTAATGAGTTGTCGTGATTTGAACACCGTTCATGTGTGTCTGGGTCACATGTTGGCCAAGACGAGAAGAACATTCTTGCATAATGTCGAATGACATAATCGCGTCTGTTACGGGAAAAGACATATGGAAAACCAGACCACAGGACTAGAATAGCTGCGATTCTTGAGAAAAGCCTAACGCTGAGAACATTAATAAATGCTTAGGCCCACATTTGTTTGCTTTTTGGGATTTCTTTTGTTTCTCAATGCATTGGTCAAAGGCCCCAAGCGTTTTCTGTTTAAAATTTCCTTTGAAACGGAGAAATGCATCTTGCATCAGACTCAGTTGCTGAATAATAATGTGTATTTGTCCTGTTTAGTGAGTTGCACTTCTGTTTTTGTGGTCAGACTGAGCACATTTCTGTCTGTCACAACAGTTGTCTGGGGTTGAGACTCGGGCTCGGTTGATATTGGTCTGCCTGGCGTCTGTCGGCTGGTGGTTTTTGAGGAACAGTGCAAGAGGAAGTGAAAGATGATTCGTGTGTTGATGTGTGGTCTATATATACGTCTGGATTACCAGCAGTGACATCCTGAAAGCTGAAGTCTGTTCAGCGATGCAAATCAAAGATGCATACACTAATAGCTCAAACGGTGGAGCATGGCGCTCGTTTCCCAGGCAATGCATGAACTTCATTACGCAAATCTAATTTCGAGATTTTGGATTAGTTTGCTTCCATATCTTGTCGTCTTTCTGTCTCAAGAAAAGAAAACATCCAAAATGCACATTTAATACACTTTATCTATTTGCGTCTGTAGATTTTGGTTGCGATGCATAACTTTAAAGGCTGTGAGTCTGAAATCTCCACTTCATCAGTTTTATTCCCATCTATATTCTGAAGGCTTTTACTGAGAAGTCCAAAAATGTCCAGATGTCCAAAATCCCCTCTGCAAAAAGTTGTCATGGTTGGGTGAACTTTTATTGAGGTGAATGAGAGAATAAAAAACGGTGAATAACCACCATCCCAAAATCCAAACATTTGTTCTTTGTGACTTCCTATCCCGCCCATACGCGGTGACGTATAGCTCACACACCTGACAGCTGTACGACAATGAACTAAACTAATTCCTAAATACAAGTATGAATATGCACATAGTAAATGATAATAAACAAACAACATAACTTATAATAAATAAGCTTATAGACAAATGGCTATAACAAATATAGTCAAGCCTTTAGCCTTCCGTACAAAACTTTTAATTTGAAAAGCAATCAATCCGAGGGGAAGCTGCGGTGTTCACAGCAGCAGAGGCTGGCTTGCGGTCCATTTTCAAGATGTAACATTTCCATGTCCTTTTCATGTTTTTCCCCAGGCTATTTGCTATGCATATAATCCAGATTTACCAAGTTAGTTTGCATCTGGATTGCATGAACACTTTCATACGCAATTTATGACCCTGTCCGACTCATTTCTGCAGACGAGACACGCAGAAGGAAATGTTTGTGTCGTTTACTGTAATGCTTGTCTATACACAGGTTGTGTTACCGAGGGCGCTCACTGGAAGACTACATTATCCAGCATTGCTTGAGATCTGTGGCAACTCAAATAGCTCAAAATACACAGCACTTTTCCCCCCTTGTGGTGGTTCTAAATGGTATAATTTTGTACAAAGTTGGGAAGGAATAGTAATGATAAAAGTAGTATTTTTTGTGCTTTATGCAATTTTAAAGTAAAAGTAATCTGTTTTGATAGTTCAATACACTTTGAATTATAACAACTAGCTGAAGAAAAAAATATATATTGCTAAAAATAGAACAAAGATTTGACCTGGACCTCAAAGACTTGAGACTTGACTTGGACCGCAGGGACTTGTGAACATGTCTGCTACTGGCAATTTTTATCCATTCTGGAAATGCAAATTACTGCATATATAATTATTTGTTTTAACATTTAAAACAATCTGTATTGTAGAAAGCACTATATAAATAAAGGTGGCCTATACTCGACTGTGATTGGTCAATCGCTGAACCTCACACTGAACTAAGGCGTGTTTTCTGTGTGTTTTAGCTCCTGGAGTCTCCTGAGGTGAAGGAGGACGCCGTTCTCTGCTGTTCAATGGAGGTGAGTTGAGTTTAACAGCATCTTCTGTAACACATTCATACTTATCAAGATCAGGGAGAGAGAATGAGACTGATGGATGGATGGATAAAGCCCAGGACACAACAAGCTGACGCTCAGGCAGTTTGAGCGTCATTTGACTTTTTCGGTGTGTTGCCACTGTTGGCTCTAGTCGGGCGCTGTTGCGTTTTTTTGGGGCCGATTCAGCATGTTGAATCGCTGATCGCAGCAAACAAGCAACCGCTACTTTGTTTACGGTTTGTGTATCTAAAATAGGCGAAAATAGGCTATTGATACCTGCTGATGGTCACTGTGATTTTGCCAATTAAGACCGGTTTCTCCACTTCTGTCTAAAAATTCATATCCCTACCCCTAAAGCTAACCCTACCCATAAATTATCCCTAAAATCACAGAAATGATTAGGGTTGGGCATCGTTTTGATTTGAACGATTCTGATTCCGATTCCGATTCTTAGTTTCGATTCCGGTTCTTTTCGATTCTCGATTCCGATTCTTTGAGGGGTGGAGTCACAACATGTCACAGGCTCATTTCACAGAGGAAAATTGTATTTTGATTCAATAATGAGTTTTAGTTTTGGGACTTTCTCCGCTGGCATTTTCACTTGCTTTGCTGCAAAGGTGAATGGAGTTTCACACCGAGTCCCGGTTTAACAATAGCATTAACAGCAGTCATATTAGGACTGCTACTAGCGTGGGCAATTTGCGTATAGCTACATTTATCTACGAGGGGGAAAAATAATTTCAGTAACGTTGTTGTTGTTCACCACAATTCGCAATTTGGTCAAGGGCTTTGTTATTACACTACAATCACTTACCTGATTATGACGAGGTGGGATAATGTTAGTTCACCCTGAAATGAAAATAAAGCCATCTTTTACTCACCCAGCTGTTGTTCAAATGCGCATGTTCCTGTGTGCGTACTCTAAGCCGCAGTAGCCTCGTGCAATCATGACAACCGGTACACAATATTCACTTAAGGAGGTTATATTATTAGTATTATTTCTTATCATATACGTTATAGAAAAGACGAGAATTGCGTTTTTTTCTATTGAGCTTGATTTCTCAAAATGGTTATGTGTGTGTGTGTGTGTGTGTGTGTGTTTATCGTGGGTGCAATGACAACAGTGCGAGTTATTATAGTAGGCATGAGCGCTGGCGGCTGCTGACGGCTCATAGTGCACACAGAGGAGCGCGCTCAGAATAACGGCCGAGCTCAGTGTTTTGACTGAATAATACGGTTTCTTTCTGACAAAACCTTATAGTGTGCCCCCTGAACACTTTCCATATGGCGCGCGTCTCCCTGTATCGTTGCGTGATACATTAGTTTGTTTTGTGTAATGTTTTAGCTGATCGCCATTCACTGCCATAGGAGCGCGTGCAGGAACAGTATTTTAAATTTCATAGGACATAGGGCACTGGGACAACATCAGGGTAAGTAAAAGAAGGCTTTATTTTCATTTCAGGGTGAACTATCCCTTTAATAACGTTGGTTAGCGCAGGGTTGCCCGGGGAGGACAGACCTGCGCAGCATTTCAAACACGCTACACTCATATTTGTAGTGCATCCTCCCGTGCAAGAAATAAGTTTGTCATATGTGTTGCACTGTGCCGACCCAGGCTTTTTTTTTTAAAGTGAAATAAAACCACACTTTTGAGCGACGCTTACCGTGCTCCATGGCTGCAACAGAACAAACGGGCGCGGCAAGCACTTCCGAAAACTTGCGCGTTTGGAACCGATGATCGGAATCGAAAACAAAATTTCTAAACGATTCCAATGGCATCGTTATTTTTTAAACGGTTCCAAGTTGGAACCGGTTCTCGATGCCCAACCCTAGAAATGATAGTGAATTACACTGATGTAGAAGCATCTAACCCTGGTTGTAAGCCTAAACTTGACAAACTATAAACGTATTCCAATCGACCAATCAGATTTGAGGAACGTTGTTCCAGCATCAACAAAGATGTTGATCCAGGAACATGTACTTTGTTCAACACCTATGGATACAGACAGACATTTATTTCCTTACACGCAGACACAGAGCGCACATGCTTGTTGACAGTCGCCTTTAGTCCTTTTGGTGTGTTCAAGCGCAGCTTTTTCCGAGACGCCGCCGTCAAAAGCTGACAATACAGTCTTTCATCGCCGCTAATTCTTAGCCATCGGTTTGGTGTGCCCCGGGGTTAACAGCGAGAAAGACGCGTTTATGAACACTAAACACAAAAAATGATATATGCAAATAAAGTTTTGATTTATGCTTATTTTTAATTTTAAATGTTTTTTAATTGTTGTTTGCTGTTCTGATCATTTTGCATAATTTCTTTCAGTTTATGCGATATATTTGTACGTGTATTTTTTTATCTGTGACCGCAAATACTTTTGGAGGGAATTTAATCCCATTGGTTAGATCTGAAATAATTTGATCAATAGGAAAATATAAGCATTACATTTACATTTAGTCATTTAGCGGATGCTTTTATCCAAAGCGACTTACAACTGAGTGCAATAGAAGCAACTAGAACAGTCAAGGGCAACAATATGCAAGTGCTGTAACAAATTTACGTTAATGTAGTGAGTATTTACGTTACATTTTATATGTACGTATTTCTCAATCTGATTCAGAAATAATCTGTTTGCATGTCTTTTTCTTCTTACAAACATGCATGTGTTTTAGTTATGATCACAGACACGGCGGAAAATCGGGCGGGCCAAGAAATAAAAAACAACATTCTGATTCATTTCGGGTGGATGAGATGAATCATTAATGATAGAAATACTCCATTCTCTAAAATGTGAACATCATTTTTCGTCAGACACTAGTTTGCAGGCTACTCTGTTGCGGGATCCACTTCAAGAGAGAATTCAAAAAGGAGAATTAAAAACAAATGGAAGGAAAGAAAAGTATAGCGTGTCGGAGCGCTTTAATGAAGTAGCTAACCAGGACGAATCAAGTGCTGGGGATGTGATATGCAATGGCATTAAATCATTCATAATTTATTGATTCTTCTTTATCATGTTTTAAATGTTCCTTTCTAAAAAAGCATATTGCTTATATACATTTCAGAAAGTCTTCTAGTTTTGTGAAATTGTAAATCATTCATAAGTTCCCTTGAAAATTCCCCTTGAAAAGTTGAGACTGTGACTTTGTGCTGCGTTCAAAAGGTTTGAACTGTGTGTTCATAATCCGATCTCTGAAGCGATCATGCAAAAAGATTGGCCCAAACCTTCATTTGACTGCATGTCTAATTAGCCACTTCATCTGAGGAAGATGGTTTCCGCACGACAGCAGATCTGGAGTGCTCATTTAGACATGGAAATGGTTTTATCTGTTTGTTTCTTTCTTTTCCTTCTGTTTTGTTTGTTTGCACAATTGTTTACAGCTGTAAGAGGGCGTACACACACACACACACACACACAGATCAGCTGAGTAGAAGGCACAAGTCTTGTCAGCATTTCTACAGCTAGCTGGAAATACCACTTTTGAGATGGAAAAAAAAGCCTACTTTCTTGCTTACTTTAGTTAGTTATATAATATTATTTTAAATAATGAGTAAATTAATCTTTTTCCATTTCATAAGATAAATAATGTGAAAATAAAACAAACGATTTAAATATATAACAATAGTCATTTATTATATATATGTATGCATTTGAAATGTACATTTTATTAAATATGTTTTCCTTTGGAATAAATTATTTATGTATTTGTTTTAATAATGGATAAATTGATGTTTTAAAGGATACAAAAATGAATGTGTGTGTGTATATTATATATATAAAGGCTGTCAATGCGCATTAATGCAGGTTAAAAAAAAATTCAGTTTAACGCATTAAAAATATTTAACGCAAATTACGCAGCATCTGTTTTTTTCAGGCATACTTTGGCTGTGCTGTCATATGTATATGCTATTAAACCATTCAAGATAAGACACAAACATAAGAACTTAACTCTGTACTGGCGTACTTCTGTACTTTTTAAATGGGTTAAAAAGTGTTAAGTGAACGCAGAGACAGATCTGGATCCACCTCATGTTCTTCAGCTCTTAAAGTGACAGGCCGCTGTGATGTCATTTATGTAAATCAAAGAACAAAACACAGAGAACATCTCTCACTGCTCTTGCCTGAACTTTTGTAGCTTTAATAAGGCTTGATCTATATTTAATTTATAATTTATGCAGTGAAGACTGTGAAGTGTTTGATAACTTTATTCAATTCCCGTATATGTCTTAGCTGTTAGATCAAATATTTAAAATATACAGTCTTAATGTTGTTTCTACATTAGTTTGGAGATTAAATGTGAAATTATTACAATAAAAATATTAATGTTAGGTGCAATTATTTACCGAATTTTTAATCGATGGACAGCTCATATATATATATATATATATGTCTAAAGATTGTTACATATTACCTATGTATTTATAAAAAGGAAAAATAAATAAAATAATACATGTAAAATGAGTTATTTTCAAAACAATGGAATATATATATATATATATTATGTGTGTGTGTGTATGTATGTACGTATATATATATTCGTTCAGTGTGGCTCTGGCCAGAGGATAGATGATGCCCACAAACCGGATCATCAGTAGACAGTTTGTCTGGACATCCGACTGCTTCTGTCCAGTCTCTCCTCTCTCTCTCTTTGTCTCTGTCTGTCTTTCTCTCTCGCTCAGACTAGCATCTGTTTCTCGGTACCCCCTGTGGAGCTGACCTCTGACCCTTCCTTGAGCCTGAGTGTGTCCGTCTCCCTTTGAACATCTTATTTCCTCTTAAAAACCACTCTGTGACTCCTGCCCCCTCTTTGTCTCTCTTTCTCCATCCCTCTTTAAAGGAATATCACAGGGTTTTTGTTTTTTTCAAATAAATGTTGATCTTTGGTGCCACAGAGTCACAGTCTCACACTTTTTCAGAGATGATCATTTCATAAGAGAACGGGGGAAGCTGGGAGGAGATTTATCCGTCTGTTTCTCTCATTGCTGATTTTCCTCTGGTTTCTTGCAGCTCCAGAGCACCGGCCGGTTGTTGGAGGAGCAGCTTCCAGAAATGATGACGGAGCTGCTGGCCGCCGTGCGGGATAAGATGTTGTGTCCGTCTGAGTCCCAGCTGACGCGCTCGCTCCTGATGGAGGTCATCGAGCTCCACGCTCACCACTGGAGCCCGCTGGAGGCGCTGACCACCGCATACTACAACAGAACCATCCAGAAGCTCACCGCGTGACGCACGCGCAGCGCGAGGAACCGCCGGAGGCCCTGACCACTGCGCACGACAACACAAACATCCAGAAACTCGTCAGACTAACCACTAGAGGCCACGGACACACTACAACACACACTCAAGCGTTCTGTACTAGGAAAATAGAATCTGCGTGGATGGATGAGACGGCATCGTGGGATGAGGGTCAGAATGTAAAATATGCAGATTGAAATGAATATGTATATGTTCACACTTCACATCTGCATATTCATGAGCTGACCCAGACGTACAGACACAAAACCAGACAGTCATTAGACGCACACGCACAGACTGTCTGTCAGTCTCTCTAGACAAAATGTCAACAGAAAGAAAAAAAAGGAATATATATATTTTGCATAAAAAAATTAAGCCTATTTTTAAGCCTTTCCAGAAATACTTTATAATTTCTGCATTATTTTTTCCATTTATCAATTGAGAATTAATAATTTCTATACATTTTTTTAATTAATTAATTTCTATTTTTAAGATTTTTTATGTATTGTCATTATTTTCGTCACAGTTAAGCACATTTCCCCCCCCAAAAATAATGCATCATTATGTTTTGCATTAGCGTGATGATTTAGAGATATTACATTTTTTTAAAGAATTGAGTTACAAATGAAAATGCAAGATCTTATTGTTCCTAATAATAGGTTTCATTTTATTAAGCAAAAAAAAAATTCAAGTTTTGTTGTTGCATTATTTTCATGATAATCAATCACTGAAAAGTTGCATATGCATAAATACTTAACTCATGAATTTAACTAATGGATGATTATTTTTGAGAATTTTAATTCAATATTTTTTGGGGGTGCAAATGTGCTTAATATTCATGAAAATGATGCCAAAGTGCACAGTCTTAATGGTCCTAAAAATAGGCTTCATTTTCTCTAAGCAAAATCCGTATTTCTTTCTTTTGATTTTGATGTCAAATATTCCCTGGACGTGTTCACGAGATGACTTGTGAACCCCAGGGGGTGTCTTTTCTTTGGCCCGGAGGCTGTGCCTCATCCGTCCTGTTTCGGCCCCCCGGGCGTCAGGAGCACGCCGTCGACCGACAGGGGCATCCAGCTGGGGTCACGCTGACTCCAAAAGAGCAAGCCTTTCTTTTGTCACACACACACAGCAGATGGCTGTGGCTGGGTTCAGACACACACCTTGTGTGTGTGAGGACATGTTCAACATGAAGTGGTCAGGTTCTTCATGAACATAAGTCGGATCTCTTGAGTTTCCTCTTCCTGTTCCGTCTCGGGCCGAGTCCCTGTTTATAATGTGTTATAGTGTCCTTAATATTATGCATTATTGTTATTATTACTACTTTTTGTCTTGAAGTCACTTTTTTTTTTTTACAAACAATGTGTAAATGTACGTGTAATAGGCTTTGTTTGTGAAATGCAGAATGCAAATCATTCAGAAACAAATAGTAACACTTTACTCATAGCCTTTATCTATGATGCATTGTAAAAGATATTTATAATGTCAATATTAAATAATTGTAACCGAAGTTAAAATGCATTATAATATTTGCAGATATAGATGTGTATTATAACTATTACAGTTATACATGATATACAATGCATTATATTTAAAGGCTTAACACGCTACTTTTTTTGAAAATAGGCCCATTTTCCAACTCCCCTAGAGTTAAACAGTTGAGTTTTACCGTTTCCGAATCCATTCAGCCGATCTCCGGGTCTGGCGGTAGCACTTTTAGCTTAGCATAGATCATTGAATCTGATTAGACCGTTAGCATCTCACTCAAACATGACCAAAGAGTTTCGATATTTTTTTCCTATTTAAAACTTGACTCTTCTGTAGTCACATCGTGTACTAAGACCGACGGAAAATAAAAAGTTGTGATTTTCTAGGCCGTTATGGTTAGGAACTATACTCTCATTCCTGCGTAATAATCAAGGAACTTTGCTGCCGTACCATGAGTGCAGCGGTGCAATGATATTACGTAGCACCTGAAAATAGGCTAACCTCCGTCAACATAACCAATGTGACAACCTGCTTGCACAGAGAGAGCGCTGGGGGCTATTTTCAGGAAAAATATCGAAACTTTTTGGTCATTTTTGAGTGAGATGCTAACGGTCTAATCAGATTCAATGATCTATGCTAAGCTATGATAAAAGTGCTACCGCCAAACTCGGACCCAGAGATTCGGAAACGGTAAAACTCAACTGTTTAACTCTAAGGGAGTTAGAAAATGAGCCTATTTTCAAAAAAAGTGGAGTGTTCCTTTAAGGAAAGTGCTACCAAACAAATCTTACGTTGCATTCGATTTTGTATGATTTGTGAATGATTCACCTACTCGTTTTTCATGAATGCGGTTTTGTTTTTAGAAGTAGATCTGTTGCACAGGATTACTTTCGTTTTGCACTGTTTTAAGGCGATTGCTTTAAAAAAAAAAAAAAGTTAAGAAAAGAAAAAGAGAAACATGTAAAAAGTGACGTGGGTTGTGGAGGATTTCGAATGTTAGTCGAACACTTTTTACTAGAAATGAAACGTAGTATCAGGTTTTGGGAGAAAATAGTGGCCTTCGAAACCCCTGCGAGTTTTACGACTAATCTTTAGTTGGCGAGCTGCTGATAGAAAGGCCTGTGCAGCGGAGAGGATTTTAATATTGCCCTCAGCTTCCTAACTAGACAATGTGAGATGTTGAAAAAGTGACAACAACAAAAAAAATCAAGCATGAGTCAAAATTAAATTACGCAACAATGGCTATCAAGTATACAGGCCGTTTTGCCGTGGTCGTTTTTTGCAAGTCGTTCTATTTAAAACTATTTACTTTTAACAAATTTGTTTGCCGAAGATGGTGGTCAAATCTTTTATCGGTATATCTAGATATTACATGTCAATTTCTCTGGCTTTGACGACTGTGTGCATTGATATTAATTTAACGCAAGCCAGTCATCTAGTTATGAATAAGCTACATGTAATCTTGTAAACGGCATATGGATATGAATTTTAGTGGACGAATGGGAGTATAGGAAGTGTTTTTGAACTATTTCTCGTGAATAGTCTGTGGCCTCTCGCTTTATTTAGGGGAGGAAACACGCGCAGAACCTCATGGTTTGCCGGCAGGTTTGGGGTTTATGTATTTTCTGTCTTGCATCAAGAATCCAAATGAAAAGACAAACGCACACGCGAGGGTTGAATCTCATGAAGACACGTCTGACTCATATGTCACCGTAGATTATAGGTAAAGTATATCGAAATATTTTGCATGAAAAAAGTTTTTCATGCAAAATATGATTTTTTTATTTTTTATTTTGTTTCATTTTTGTTTTGGTGGCATGTTCTTGTGAGATTCGCCCTCAGAGTGATTTTATGCACACATATGCATGTAGTGCTCATGAAACCATCTCTGTGCGAGTTTGTGTGCTTGTCTTTCAAACATGATTTCAATTGTTTTTGTATTTAGAGTTTCATTTGATTTGCTCCTAGTTGCACCTCTCGGCAGTCGTGCATTGTCAGGGTTTTGCATTAGGCTCCGCCCCATTCAAGCAGCAGGCATCATGTGACCTTTGACTTCTTCAGTGTTGCAACCCACCAGACTATTGAATGCAGATCATCTTCATTTGCATCTTATTGACATGCAAAGCAGATGTGGCAACCTTGTCAGCTGCCCGAACTGTAGATCTGGGCTCACTCAAAGATGTCATTGATTGTTTTTTTTTTTTATGCAACTGAAAATAAACTGAGAAGGGGTGTAAAATGGAGTGTTTGTCCTTTTTTTTTTTTTTTTTTTAATGGTCATTCTGCGCACGGTCCATTATCATTTTAATTTAGTACTATTTGCATTTATTCATATTTTGAATTAGAACACTGACTGTTTCTATAGCAACCGGAGCTTCTAACGGCAACTGCAATGACTTCACCAATTGGCTGTTTTATTTAGAAGGCGGGACTTATTCCGCCATTTTGCGCATTGCATTTCTCCCATTCATAATAATATGAATGCACCGTCTTTGTTTTCATTTGCAATTATAATACTGCTTTGTACCATGTGATGTTGTCTCTCGCCCCAACTAACAAATGTATGTACTAAAATGTTTCTGGTTATTCCATATTGGTTGTGGGAGCATTGAAATGCCTAGGCTTCTTCATGCAAGTACAACCCTAAAGGGCCACCAACTGACCAAAGTTGCACTCACCTTTATGCTAATAACTTTTTAACAGTAAGGGCTAGACAAAAAAAAAAAAAAAAAAAATCTTGGCTCAAGACGGTTTGATTGCATCTATGAAGTAATTTTCCGTCTTGACAATTTTTCCACCATTTAGAATTTTCTGAAAAACCTACTTTTTCTAACTGCTCCTAGGCTGCTCTGATTTTCACAAAAATTGAACCAGATGATCTACAGACCATGCTGACAAAATGCCGAATTCAAGTTTATTGTTTAACCCGTTCTCAAATAACGCGCAAACGAATTTGACAAAGTCAAAAAATTGAGAAATGAAAAATTGACATTTTTGCTTATAATTTCTGAACGCTTTGGCCCAATTTATTTTTTTTTAAATCACAAAACCATTTTGAACTTTGTCAAAAAATGCTATATTTTACGAACACATTGGCATATCGTTTACGAAACTCGGTATGAGTCTTTGGCTCCATGCCCTGAAGGGCAGTTAATTAAATTTCCAAAAATGCTTATAACTTTTGATTAACTTAGCCAATTATTATTATTAATAAGATTCCTTGGGTCGCCAAGAACATAGATCCCAATTTTGCCATATTTGGCCGATCTTCCTTCCTGTCTGCCATTTTGTTATTCTTTAAAAACCTACTTTTTCAAACTCCTCCTAGACCGTTTGTCCGATTTTCACTAAAGTCAAATCATCTTCAGACTGATAGTCGATAAACAAAACCGTTTTTGTACGGCGCAGCAACAAAGTTGAGGCATGATGCCAAAACGACTCTTGAGGCTTCGGTGCATTTCTCAGATCACAACTGAAATTCTCAAAACTACATATTCAACCTCCACATCATGTAGTCATTTGTGCACATCATAAAAGCAATTTCTCATTCTTCTGAACAAATTGCAAATACTTTGATCATTGATTGATCATTTAAATGTACCAATCAATGATCAACCAGTTCTCTCAAAGAGCTCAGAGGTGTATCTCATGAAGCTTGGAAGACAATGGAAGAACAACAAAGAAACAAACCGGGTCAACGGCCGAGACGAAGAAGAGGAGTAAGGATGTGTGGTGGAAGGGTAGAGGCCAAGATTGGAGACATGTTTCTGATGAAATAAGGGCCACTATTGTGGACCATGTTCTTAATCATGACCTTATGGACGTGGGTCTGTTGGTGTTCTCAATCATTCAAAGGTTTGTAGACAACAGGCATGTAATCAGACAATATGCGCTGTACTGTAATGCTATATTATAGTCCACTTGCATTTACATTATACAGTAAATATACTTTATAGAGACAATGTAACCAGTTCATACACCAATCAGGTGAAGTGAATAACACTGATTATCTCTCCTTATCATGGCTCCTGTTAGTGGGTGGGATATATTAGGCAGCAAGTGAACATTTTGTCCTCAGAGTTGATGTGTTAGAAGCAGGAAAATGGGCAAGTATAAGGATTTGAGCGAGTTTGACAAGGGCCAGATTGTGATGGCTAGACGACTGGGTCAGAGCATCTCCAAAACTGCAGCTCTTGTGGGGTGTTCCCGGTCTGCAGTGGTCAGTCTCTATCAAAAGTGCTCCAAGGAAGGAACAGTGGAGAACCGGCCACAGGGTCATGGGCGGCCAAGACTCATTGATGCATGTGGGGAGCGAAGACTGGCCCGTGTGGTCCGATCAAACAGACGAGCTACTGGAGCTCACACTGCTCAAGAAGTCAATGCTGGTTCTGATAGAAAGGTGTCAGAATACACAGAGCATCTCAGTTTGATGCGTATGGGGCGGCATAGCCACAGATCAGTCAGGGTGCCCATGCTGACCCCTGTCCACCGAAAGCACCAACAGTGGCACGTGAGCATCAGAACTGGACCACAGAGCAATGGAAGAAGGTGGCCTGGTCTGATGAATCACGTTTTCTTTCACATCACGTGGATGGCCGGGTGGCTTACCTGGGGAACACATGGCACCAGATGCATTATGGGAAGAAAGCAAGCCGGCGGAGGCCGTGTGATGAATTGGGAAATGCTCTGCTGGGAAACCTTGGGTCCTGCCATCCATGTGGATGTTACTTTGACACGTACCTAAAATTGTGATTACTTAAAAAATGTAGTATTATTATCTTAGTGTTAGTATTATTGTAACACTGAGACGTATCTAAATTCTACTGTACAACAGTAATATATTTGTCAAGTTTAACCGAACGTTTATTTTGACAGGTTGCCGTGAAGATCTTGAGTTTCTGTGTGTTTATGACATGACGGTAGTTTTTCTCAAATGAAACAGTAAAATGCTCATGAAGTTACTCTGGAGATGACGGACATGCATTCATGTATGAGATGGACCGTCACGGGCAATTCTCTGTGTGAGAGGTAAATTAAACTGTGCATCAGCGCCATTCATCCACACGGAGACACGCAGGACTCGTATTTAAATAGTCTTTTTGCTGTTCAATATTCACAGACACTAGGGGTGGCACGGTTCACAAAACCCACAGTTCGGTTCGTATCACGGTTTTAGGGTCACGGTTTTCGGTTCTGTACGGTTCTTGTCGTTGTTGTTTTTTTATCGTTAACACTCAAGAAATTTACTTCAGCATATGATATAGAGCTTAATCATCCACAATTAGGATTCAGTATTAAAAAAATTTTATATCACGTAGAAGTTGTTTCTTAACTGGCTGTCCACAGAGTCCGACACATTGGCGTAACATTTTTCATGTTAATCATGTCAATTTTGATCAGAACAATGCACTGTGGCTTTAATTCAGCTGACCTGATTAACACATTTCACCATGAAGTGTCCCGTGTGTTTCACAATCACCATATGACATCCAGCGCTGTGAAAAGAAAAGAAAAAATACACAAAAAACACAACACTGCCAGAAGTTTTTGCCCAAACTTCAAAGGCATGTTTAAATTATTAAAACTAGAAGCATCTTAACTTTTAAATGTTACATTTATCATGTGAACTACTTATATACAGCATGTTATATGCATGTGTGTATGAGACAGAGGGGAACACGGTCGCATCTGCAGCAGATATATGCTGCCCATCATAAATCAAAGCATGAGACAGACAGGGGTCGGAGGAGAACACCGGAAAATGTGACAGAATGGACTATATTTGCCTGTATTTGCAATCCACGAGCCGCGGTTCAGCTGCGCGAGACAAACACTGCCAGTGTGAGAATACACGCGCGCGCATACGCACTGCATCTGCCCTGCCAGCTATACGTCGCTGGCGCATCCTCCAACTCCGGGCAGCCTTCCTTATCTCTCCCACTTGCATTTCTACACGTGACATGACCTGCAGCACTCCACTTTTACTTTATTTTACTGTATGTCCACACACAACACACACACACAACACACAACACACAACACACAACACACACACACACACGAAAAGGACACCCACTGTCTGAGGTAACATACAGGCACGAGGATACATTGCGCATGCGTCGAAACCGTGCGACGCACACGCTCCGAACCGAGACAAGCGAACCGAACAGTTCGGGTTTTTTTTTCATGTACCGTGCCACCCCTAACAGACACTAGTCTATATCACCAGATGCATTCTCAGGTACCGAAATTTGGTACTGATTGATTTAATGTGAATCAGTACTACCGATGTAATTCGGTTGGTGCCCTTAAAAGTACCAAGTTCCGTACCCAACCCTATGTTGGACACTTTCATGCAATCAACAGTCACAGCTTTAATTGCAGCGGAGGGGAGAGACTCAGACTCTGATGATGAATGGACAAACAACCTTATAGATTTAATACACTGCACAGTTCAGTACACCGTGTATAGTGTAGAGCACGTCATTTTGGACACAACTTTGAAACTCAGCTAGAATTGGTACAACATCCAGACACTATTTGCATCGCACATCATTTAGTATGGATAGTAGAGGCCGCCTGCATCGCCTGCACATGCATGTCAACATACAGAGCAGCTGACGTGTGACTGTGAACATTACATCATGAAATTACTAATAAAAATGACTAAACTGAAACCTGAAAAATAAATGCTAATTCAAAGTATTAATACATATTATCAGAAAGAGATCCTGACTATAACATGCTGTCTTTATTAACGTCTAAAAGCCCTTTTGTTTTCTTCTACACCCCCATCATCATCATCATCATCTCCATTACACCCCCTGCTCTGTTTGTGTGATTAATTGCCATGTCCGGGGTGAGTGTGTTGCCCGATTGTTTCTATTGTTTAGAGATGACAAAGGAGCATTTGGCTCCACACACACACAGCTGGGTGCTTGCTGCAGCTGCCACATGGATTCAAACGCAGCAATTCTGACAGCTGTGCAGGACGGCAGACATCAGCTACCTGCAGAGAGAAAGTGTGTGTGACTGACAGTCAAACTCATTGTTTGCACGTGGAGATGCCTGCCAGTGTATGACTTCAGATTCTTAAAGGGACAGTTCATCTCCAATTTGGAAAACCCAGCTAGACTCTCTTCCAAAACACCAACAAGTGTCATTTCCATCACTTAAAGCTGATTTCATAGCTAGCATGCAAACATTTTTCACACTTTTGCATGGTTTTGTCCTGTTCACACCAAGAACAATAACTCTGTTCTGTTCTAGTTCTGTTGTCTGCCACTTAAAGGGGACCTATTATGCAAACTTCACTTTTATAAGGTGTTTGAACACAGATGTGTGTCCACTGTGTGTGTTGGTCAAATGTTATATATTTGCACAAATCATTTTATGCATGTCTGCTTCACCAACGAGGGTCAGTACAACGCTGGATTTGCTAAAAGGTTGTTTCTGAAGGATGGGTCCATACCAACACTTCGTGCTGACTGTATTCACAGAGACTAGAGCTTGTTAGTTTTATTCCGAAAACGCTCACCGTCTGCGTTATTCATAAACGCACATTTATTAAGCATTATATAGTCAGGTGACCGCTCATTTGCATTTAAAGGGACACACAAAAAACGGCACGTTTTTGCTCACACCCAAATATGAGCAAATTTGACTAGCTATAATGATCTGTGGGGTATTTTGAGCTGAAACTTCACAGACACATTCTGGGGACACCAGATATTTATATGACATCTTGTTAAAAGGGGCATAATATGCCCCCTTTAAAGCAGGATGAATTCTGATTGGCTGTCAATGTTTTTATTGTTCATCAGCTGGAAATAAAAATCCAATGACTCCAATGAAATTGTTCCTCTGTGCTGTTATCGTTATAGTTGTGGCTATATAGTTGTGTTATAATTCTCTCATATCTTTGGTGTGAGAAAATAAAAGGTTTCAATTGGGTTCTTGACTCAATTTTAAAGAATCCTTTATGAAATGTCCAAATGTGATTGCATAATACTTATTTTAAGAGGTTATTTCAGATTTTATCGAGTGATAAAGAATGTTTTCAAGCTGTTTAATTCATAAAATGTGATTCAAATAAAGTAATTAAACCAAAATTGGCTAGTTAAAACAAATTCATAAAATGATCCTATGATTAGAACCCCTAAAACCTCGGGTTCTCCCGTGTGGAAAGTGGGCGTGCTAACAAGGACGCCAAAGACAGCAGCCTCTAACATCAGTCGCTAGAGCGCCTCTTGAGATCAGGGAAGTGAGGTTTACATGCACAGCTCTTACTAGCCTACACCAGTTAAACTCACCCCCCTAAACCTCACTCTCATCCGGGTCACAGCTCCAAATGTAACTGCTCTTATTCGACCAGCTTCGAGTGGGAATCGAATCGACGTCTCCGGCATGGGAGGCAGGTGTGCTAACAAGGATTCTAAAGACCGCAGGCCTCTTGAGATCAGGGGAGTGAGGTTTACACACACAGCTCTTACTGGCCTATGTCTGTTACACTCACACCCCTAAACTTCACTCCCATCCTGGTCACGCCACCAAAGGCAACCGCTCCAAGCAGGACTCAAACTGGCATCTCCAGCATGAGGCGGGTGCGCTAACAAGGACACTAAACACCACAGCCACTAGCGTCAGTCGCTAGTACCTCTTGAGATCAGGGGAGTGAGGTTTACACACACAGCTCTTACTGGCCAACGTCTGTTACATGTACATGTGAAGAACATTTTAATAATTTAACAAACCTTTTGTGCAATGGAAATTTTCCATGGATGTTAAATGCTCTTAATGGAACCATAGATTCCAATAAAGAACCTTTATTTTGAATTCTTTCCCCGCCAAACAAAAACATGATTTTCTCAGCTTTTTGCCCAAAATGTTGCTTTTTTATGAAACTTACCCATATGTATTTATTTATTTATTTAAGTGTTGATAAAAAAGGAATGTATTAAGCTAGAATAAAACTTTTTTTGTTTTTTTAAAAGCAGAGGGTCTACTCTTTCTTTTGATAGATCTCATGCATATTCATATAACAAAATATTCTATGGGCCATTACATTTTTGTGAAAATGATCAAAAACCCTGGCGGTGGCTGGCAACCTTTTTTTAAAACGCTGGCGGGGAAAGAGTTAAGCGTGTGAAGCGCCGGACAGAACCCTTTAAGGGTGCGTTCACACTTGTCATGTTTGGTTCGATTAAAATGAACCCTGGTGCGATTGCTCGGTTATCGTGGTTCATTTGAACATATGTGAACGCTGCCATCCGAACCCCGGTGCGCACCAAACAAGCGGACCGAGACCGCTAAAAAGATGGGTCTCGGTCCACTTCAAACGAACTCTGGTGCGGTTCAATTGATATATGAACGCAACGCGGACCAAAGACATGTAAACGAACCTAAAACAGGACATGATGTCACAAGATGCGACGCTACAAGTCAGCTGATTTGACGACGCAGAAAGATCGGTGTATCCAAAATGAGTAGAGGGCAAACGTGGAGCAACGAGGAGGTAAAGTGCCTCATATCTTCGTTTCTGCACACAACTGAGGAAATGCTGCTGCTGTTTTGAACATTTTATGAGCTCTTTGTGAGTTCTCAGCTGGTAAAAATAAAACCATATGTACACGCATAAAATTATGGCGTTTAATCCAGCACACAGCATTGTTTTGAATGATCGGTAAGCAGCTCCGTCACGAAATATACGTCATAAAAGCCGACCAATCAGGTTGTGACCGTATCCCTATGCCTTTGGTTCGGTAACTTTAGGTTCACTGTTAAAAATGCTTGTGTGAACGCTTAGGACTATATGTTTTGTTTTTTGGTCCGGACCAAATGAACCGAACTACAAGTGTGAACTTGTAAAGGTTCTATATAGAACTTTTTCTTGTAAGAGTATTTGTGACCCGTGCTGGCAAAAGGAGTCAGAATGCCATCCATCCATCCATCCATCCATCTTCTTCCGCTTATACGGGGCCGGGTCGCGGGGGCAGCAGTCTAAGCAGGGATGCCCAGACTTCCCTCTCCCTAGACACTTCCTCTAATTTTGAGCTACAGGCAAAACCAGTGAGGTTTTGAGGTTCACAAAAATCATTAAGCCCTTGTCTAGCGATCCCAATGCTCCAAATAGCAATTAAACATCTAAAAGTATCTTTATTTGTATGTTTTCTGGGAGGAGTACCTTTCCTTTGTCCATGAAAAATGATCTCACCTGTGTTGACTGACAGATCTGATGCGTGTTCACAAAGACGCCTGACAGTGCTCAATCCCGAAATACACACACACACGCAGATTTAGAGTACTTGGCGAGTCTTGGCGAGTATTCACACAAACATTATCGGTTATGTCTTATGTAAACGTTTGGTTAACTGCTGTGGAAAAGCATCTGATGTAACATTAATTTAGATCAGTGCGGTACAGAAGGTCTCAAAGGGTTAGTTCACCCAAAAATGAAAATTCTGTCATTAATTCCTCACCCTCATGTCGTTCGACACCCGTAAGACCTCCGTTCATCTTCAGAACACAAATGAAGATATTTTAGTTGAAATCCGATGGCTCAGAAAGGCCTCCATTGGCACAATGCACTTTACACTCTCAAGACCCATAAAAGGTACTAAAGACGTCGTTACAAAGTCCATCTCACTACAGTGGTTCTACAATAACTTTATGAAGCGACGAGAATAGTTTGTGCGCAAAAAAAAAAACTAAATAATGACAGTGATGACCGATTTTAAAACAATGCATCATGACGCTTCAAAGCGTTATGAATCAGTGAGTCGAATCATGATTCGGATCGTGTGTCAAACCGCCAAACTGCTGAAATCACGTGACTTTGGCGATCCAAACCGCTGAATCAACTCACTGATTCATGATGCCGTGTTTTGAAATCGGTCATCACTATTTAAGTCATTATTTAGGTTTTTCTGTGAGATTTTGTAACAACGTCTTTAGTGCCTTTTATGGGTCTTGAGAGTGTAAAGTGCATTGTGCCAATGGAGGCCTTTCTGAGCCATCGGATTTCAACTAAAATATCTTCATTTGTGTCTGAAGATGAACGGAGGTCTGACGGGTGTCGAACGACATGAGGGTGAGGAATTAATGACAGAATTTTCATTTTTGGGTGAACTAACTCTTTAATATATAGGCTGTCTGTTTCATTAATGTTAATCTAACAACTGTGCTATCATGGGGGGAAAATGTTTTTTTTTTCCTATAGATATTTGGTTTTGACTTGGTGTGTGCCAAATTTAAGGTACGGTTGCTAGGTTTTTCCTCAAAATGAGCTTTGCTGACTCGATCGACTTCAAACAGGTGTAGCTCAGCCATGTTTAATCCGAGTCAAACAAACCATACATCATTTTTGAAGGGTTTGTAATAGACAATTTGAAAACAACAATAAATCATTTTCGTGACTCATTTTGCCAGCACGGGTAACACATTGTTATATTTACCTTGTTTTTTCTGCACACATCAAGTGTCATATCTAATCTGTTTAAAGTTAAGCCACCACACTGCTAGCTGCTTTGAGTGATGATGGCTGAGTGTTGCAATGCAGTTGCAAAGGTGTTCTGGGTGTTTTTCGTCGTGTTGCAATCGCTCAAATGTTTTGGATGCATCACTGTGGTTTTTAGGTGTTTTCTTCCTGTCTGGTGTGAATAAAATCTCTTATCTTTAGATATGGCTTGAATCCTTCAGTGTGCGTCTGTGGGATTTTTTTCACTTAGCATCTGATCACTTCGTACCAGCACACCTCTGCTCAACCACACGCGTGATTTAAGAAATCATTCATGTCTGCACAAACTCCGCTTTAATACTTAGTGTTCAAATATGCAACTCAAATATGTTCTGTTTGTGGATAATATTTCTTTCTCTCTCTCTCTCTCTGGAGGAACTGTACAACCATCGGCCCACATCCTGCCCCTGCCAGCGAGGAAATGATGTCATGACCTGTTCACTTCCTGAATGAACTCTTTAATGGTTCTGTTTTTCTGCCACATAGCGCATTGCTGTTGGAGCCTGGAATTCTCTCTCTTGTTCAGTCCCTCTCTCTCTCTCTTCTGCTCCGTTTTTCCCGCTTTCATCTAGTCTTTTGAGCCCCCCGCCCCTCGTCTCCGCTATGGCTTCTTGTTGAAAACCCAAACCTCTCTTCATTTCCAGCCAAGCCTGATCCGCTTCCAAATCCTCCCTGGCCTGCCTGCCAACAGCAACAGCCCCGCCGCTCGGAGCGCAGAGGAGGCGGTGGAGAGATTTTCACCAGGGAGGAACTCAAAGAGGGGTTTTTCTTTAGCCTGCAGAGGGAAGACTCGTGTAAGAGCGATTGCTATGTAGGTTAATCTGAGTGCTCGGATATCTGGATGGAGGATAGAGAGTGAGAAAATGTTTGTAGTTCTCCCAAAAAAATCATTTACTCACACTCATGTTGTTCCAAATTTGACTTTCTGTTTTTTGTGGAATACAAACGATGTTCACACTGCTCTTTTCCATAAAATGAAAAGCATGTAGTGATGCTGTGAAGCTTCAAAAATAAATAAAAACACCTTCTGTATGACTTGTGTGCTTTACTGCTAGTCTTCTGAATTGTGCATATACAAACGTGCAAAATACATTACATTATCTGTCTACACTATATTGCCAAAAGTTTTGGGATGCCTGCCTTTACATTCACATGAACTTTAATGACATCCCATTCTTAATCCGTAGGGTTTAATATGGAGTTGGTCCACCCTTTACAGCTATAACAGCTTCAACTCTTCTGGGAAGGCTTTCCACAAGGTTTAGGAGTGTGTTTATGGGAATTTTTGACCGCTCTTCTAGAAGCACATTTGTGAGGTCAGGCACTGATGTTGGACGAGAAGGCCTGGCTCTCAGTCTCCGCTCTAATTCATCCCAAAGGTGTTCTATCGGGTTGAGGTCAGGACTTTGTGCAGGCCAGTCAAGTTCCTCCACACCAAACTCGCTCATCCATGTCTTTATGAACCGACACTTTGTGCACTGGTGTGCAGTCAAGGGCTGTAATCTCCCAGTCGATAATTAGTCGATACGTTCTGGCTCGACCAAAATTCTGATTGGCCGTTTTTTTTGCCGCGTTCTTTTCATCAGTTTTGCCGCGCCGCTTTCATTTCGTCAAGGTGCGGATCCACTTGTCCGTGCAACACTTCTGTCGCGCCGCACTCCACTTATTCCTGTGGGTGACGTCAAGCGACTTTAATGCGCCCACAAAGCATTCCGGGAAGGCGGCGCTGCATTTGAACAAATGCCGTGCGTCAAAAAAGCTGGCCGAAGCTCAACTTTATGCAAATGAATCTGTTGAACGCGACGTGACTATCCAATAGAAGTAGAGCACAGAGACGGGGGGGAAGTCTCTCGCTGGTCCTTTGTTTTATAGTACTATGATATTGCGCAGGTGCACGTGATGCCCAACCTCTGAAAAACAACCCCACCCCATAATCCCCCCTCCACCAAACTTTAAACTTGGCACAATGCAGTCAGACAAGTCCCGTTCTCCTGGCAATCGCCAAACCCAGACTCGTCCATTGGATTGCCAGACAGAGAAGCGTGATTGGTCACTCCAGAGAACACGTCTCCACTGCTCAAGAGTCCAGTGGCGGCATGCTTTACCCCACTGCATCCCAAGCTTTGCATTGCACTTGGTGATGTAAGGCTTGGATGAGCTGCTTGGCCATGGAAACCCATTCATGAAGCTCTACACACTGCTCTTGAGCTCATCTGAAGGCCACACAAAGTTTGGAGGTCTGTAGCTATTGGACTGACCCCGCTCTGTGATTTTATGTGGCTTACCACTTTGTGGCTGAGTTGCTGTTGCTCCCAATTACTTCCACTTTGTTATAACACCACTAACAGTTGACCAGGTGGAAACCAATCACGGTACCACGCTTGAGTTCACTGAGCTCCTGAGAGTGACCCATTCTTTCACAGATGTTTGTAGAAGCGTCTGCAGGCCTAGTGCTTGATTTATACACCTGTGGCCATGGAAGTGATTGAACACCTGAACTCAATTATTTGGAGGGGTGTCCCAATACTTGTGGCAAATATAGTGCATCTATATCTATCTGTGTCTGTCTGTCTGTTTTTTCTCTGCAAGAGAATGTTTGTGTCTCTTCAGTGTTGTGTTAGTTACACACACTCCCACTCTACAGAGTGTGTCGGCATGTGGTTTAGGTGTCAGCTCATGAGCAGCAGGCAGTAGCACCTGATGTCTTTGTTGCTAAGCTCATGCTCCTGTCTAGCAACTGTCACCGCGGAAACTATCCTGGGAGTGTGCCCCTGTTGCTAGGCAACATGAACTCTGTTGACAGGCTGAGGGTTTGACCCCTGCTTCGCTCTACACAGTGACAGAAGCAGCATTTCATCGTTCATTTCTGAAAACATGGCTCTGAGCGCAAGGTTATGGGTTAAATTCTCAGGGAATGCATGAACTGATAAAATGCACTGCAAATAAAAGCATCTGCCACATACATAAATGCAATGATGTGTGTAAAATACGATTTCTGGTAATTGACAGTATGCCACAGATGCAGTGCATAGAAATTAGACTGAAAGTAACCCAGAATATTTCTTTAAGTTCTCTGTTGGCTGACCCGAGCTCTCATTTGCACATGCTCGCACAAATGGCAGCCGCGTCCCTTCAGCCAAGCGCGCAGGTTTTCATGCCGGTCAGGAGGTTCTCAAAACATCTCCAGCTACACACACATACACACAGGTCATTGATTTGCGAGGTGGCATATGTCTCGATGAGTGAACGTGTGTGTTTGCGCGTGTGTGTGTGCATGTTTAAAGCAGCTCCACATGAAAGTTTGAACCCAACACCGCAGTCACATGATCAGTTCTACAACGAACCCCCTTGTTCGAGAGCAGGTTTGATTTGGCCGGCTGTCAGTTATTACACACACAGGTGTGTGTTTGTGTGAACGGCAGAATTATTTGCCTCCGGCTTCACTGTGGTTTCTGTCCGAGTTTTGAGTCTTTGATGGTGGATTTTATCAGGATTTTGTACAAAATAAGTGACATTATTAGCTTACAAATCCTAAGTGGAGATCTGCTACCATGACAGTAATCAGAGATGTTTGAGAACATCATGTTATTGACATGATTAATGTCTAACGTTCAGTGTGTGCATCCTGCAGTGTTTGAGCAGATGTGTGCTGTTGCTTAACTGAGTGATCAGATGCACAATTTTAACCGCTAGACCATAAAACAGGTTAAAAAATAATCTAACGTTTGTTTTTCTGACCCCACTGGCAGATATTTTTTCTTTTTTTAAGCATAAACTAACTTAAAGGTTTAACAAAATTCACTTTTACATGGTGTTTGAACATAAATGTGTTGGCAGTGTGTCCACAACCACCCTATAATAGGAAAAATCCCCACACTCCTAATCATAAGCAGTGTCTCACTGCCGTTTGCAGTTTCTATGCAATGAGACAACACAAATGCTTAGGCCCCGCCCATGACCATTGACGGACTCCGCCCTATTAGCAGAGACTCCGCCCCTCATGAGCTGTACACAGTCCGCCATGTTTATCTCCTCGCCAGAGCACTTAACAGCAGCAAAGTAAGAAATGTACTCTTATTAAAGCTACTAAAGTTATTCAGTCAAGAGTCGAGAGTGAATTTCTTCTTTTCTTGTGTCGTTTCATATTAACAGCAGATATAGCAGGAGGTACCAAGGCTTGAACATTGCAGGGACCAAAGTTTTTTATTTTTTATTTAAGTCAAGTCTACTTTATTTATATAGCGCTTTTAACAATGCAGATTGTTTCAAAGCAGCTTTACAGTGTTAAACAGCAAAATAATGCAACAATTTTATTCAGCTGTATAGCCATTCTGGAGAAAATGGGGATGTCATCGGTTTAAAGACATTAAATAATTAAAGGAATGAAAGGGAACAAATAAGAATGGTAAAAGAAGTTCTAGGTATAATTATAGCCTATATAGTTGTGAAGTAATCCATTTAAACTCTTTGCAAATAGTATTTTATTTAAACATATGCACACATTCACTCTTGTTAGTATGTGAAAAATGTAAAAACGTTTCTTGTGTCATCACATTCAGTTATGAATGACATCCTTCAAATGATTGCATGTTTTCAATTTAAAATGGCGAAATCGTTTGCATCACTGTGTGTTACTGAGTCATTAAACAAATCTATCATAAAACAGTTGTCAAATATGAAACGTTTAGCTACTTATCTTACCACGCATGCACTCTTTCACTGTAAAAACTAAAAGTGTTGCGTTGGGGTTCACACTCATCTTCAGTGAACATTAAGCTTTGCCTTCTTTGATCTGATTGGCTATCATTTTGACATTGACGAGTGCTGTAATTAGACCACTGAGGCAGACCAGCCTAAAAATGTCACTTATTAAACTGTCTGCCATCCTTACAACAAACAAAGCAGTGCGTAATGGAGAGCAGCATTAAAGGGATAGTTCACCCAAAAATGAAAATTATCCCACGATTTACTCGCCCTCAAGTCATCCACGGTGTATATGACATTCTTCTTTCAGACAAATAAAATCGGAGTTATATTAAAAAAGTCCAGGCTAATCCCGGCTTTATAATAGCAGCAATTGTTGCTCTACAAAAAATGCATCAGTCTGTGAAATAACGTGCTCCACATGGCTCTGGTGTTAGTTAAGGCCTTCTGAGGCGAATCAATGCGTTTGTGTAGGAAAAATATCCATATATAAAACTTTATAAAGTTCCGGCCGATCGCCTTCCGTATTCAATTTATGGAAAAAGTGATGAAAGTGCCTCTTCCGTTCAAAAAGCTTACGTTTCCAGGTACGCTCGTCAGACGTCAGGTATGCATCGTGAATTGTGAGAAGGCACTTTCAACACTTTTCCACACAAGGCGATCAGCTGGAACTTTACTTTGTAGAGTTTTAAATATGGATATTTTTCTTACACAAACGCATCGATTCGCTTCAGAAGGCCTTTATTAACCCCCCAGAACCGTGTGGAGCATGTTATTTGACGGACAGATGCATTTTTTATGGACTAGCAACAGTCACTGCTATTATAAAGCTTGGATTAGCCTGGACTTTTGTAATATAACTCTGATTTTATTCGTCTGAAAGAAGAATGTCACATACACCTAGGTTGACTTGAGGGTAAGTAAATCATGGGCTAATTTTCATTTTTGGGTGAACTATCCCTTTAAGAAATATCAAATATTCAGGGGCAAAATTTGGCCATTTCCAATTATTGGGTGGGACTTGTCCCCCTCAATGCCTATGGCAGTTACAGCCCTGGTAGGTACTGTATATTACGCTGCTTTTGCTTTAATATACAGATCTAATGTTATTTCTTTACTCAATGTTTATGTTCACAGACATAACTGTGTTCATGTGAACTTTGTGTTTTTGACATAACCTTGTGTGTGATGACAGTTTAAGCGCAATAAGACGTGAAAGAGTGTGTATGTGTGTGTGTGTGGGTGTGTGTGTGTGGGTGTGTGTGGGTGTGTGCGCGCTCAGAAAACCATTTCTCAGAATTTAAGACTGATATGGCTTTAGTCTCTTAACCAGCGCCCCTATTTTTGAGAATTTTCTGAAAACGACATAACCAAATAAAAATGTCTGCAGCTCTTAAACCCTATGGTCTATATTCATAAATCTGGTCTTATTTTAAACTAGACACTTTAAATTCTGTTACCCAAGAGTCATAATAACTAAAAAGTAGTATGGGAATAAAGTAGGGAAAAAATGATGAGACTTTAATGTTAAGAGCCTAAAAATAACCTAAATATAAAACTGAATATGTTTTGATTCAATTTTGAGGATGATACTCTCAAAAATGTAGTTTCTGTAAGCTTTTATCTCAGCAGAAGATGCAGGTCATCTGGGGACTTTTCGTCTACTGTTTTTCAAATACTATATATTCAGACATGCTACTCTGTTGGTGTGCTGTTTTTCGCATATTAGTAGGGAAGTATTCTATTTCGGACACAGCAATGTTGATCAGGACGCATCTGACTCAGATGTGCGGCTGATAATAATTCACAGTTTTTCCTCTTATTTTTTTACTGCGGTTTCAGACACAGAACTGCAATGTCGCGTGAGCATGAGCGCGATGGAGATAATCATCAAAAAAAACCCCAGATGTTTTAGTTTTTGGCAGAGTATCGGAGGCACGAGCTGTACAGGCTCCGCCCTATTCTGGAAAGGGGTCGGGGAGCAGCAGCTCATTTGCATTTAAAGATACATGCACAAAAACAGCGTGTTTTTGCTTCAACTCAAAAAATGGGCATTTGTAACATGGTATAGTAAATTATCTGTGGGGTATTTGGAGCTGAAACTTCAGCTTTTGTAAAACGGGGGATAAAACAGGGAGGTCTCCTTTAATTCGATATGTTGTTTAGAAAACAAGACTTATCTTAAATCATTTTGTTTCTCAAGTAAATGCATCTTGATTAAAGAATGTTTAGATATACTGGAAAACAAGACAAAAATACTAAGTAATAAAAAAATTTTTTGCAGCGTGCACAATGAAGGATTGACCTGAGCCACCTAGAAATTTGAGGACAGGCTGTAAGAAAACACCTAACAGACACCCAGACGTTGAAACCCTATAGCAACTGCATTGCAATACACAGAACCATAGAGTCATGTGCTGTGTCCTCAATCACTGTGTGAGTAGGTCCTACATTTGAATTTGAACTTACTTTGTGAATGTTAAAAATATAGTATGAATATGGGTAGTATAAATACAATTCAGCATTGTCAGTTGCGTCGCTGCATTGTCATTCATTAATCATCTCCAGTGGCCTCATGGGATAGTGAAGTGTCCAGCGAATGCACACTTCAGAATCTCAGCGGAAGATGTAGGTCATCTGGGGACTTTTCGTCTACTGTTTTTAAAATACTAAATATATTTTTTCAGACATGCTACTCTGTTGGTGTGCTGTATTTCACATATTAGTAGGGAAGTATTCGATTTTGGACACAGCGATAGTGATCAGGACGCATCGGACTCAGATGGTGCGGCTGATAATAATCCACAGTTTTTCCCTCCTATTTTTTACTGCTGTTTCAGACACCGCTTCATCAGAGGTTTTAACACCTCTGGTGTGTCTCACAGACTGTTAAAATATGCTTTGTCCGTCTCGCACATTCGTCAGGAGAGAAAGAGACACTCACAGAGAGAGACTGTGAAGATTCAAAATACATTTATCTTGTCTAGTGTATAGATAGATGTAGGGATCTTCATGCTTTCTTTTTTTAATCAACACTTGACAGTGGGTTTCATAAAAAAAAAAATCTAGTTTTTTTTCCCCCACAGACCACAACATGCATAAGCAACGCTTTTAATCGCTTGTTTCTGCTCCTTTGTCGCCTGTGTTTTGATCCGGAGACTCTGCTCTTTCAGATGATGTGTAATAGCGCCCCCTACCATATAACAGTGAAAACACAGAAAGCTGGAAAATACCTTTAATGGCGGGGATAGAGTCAAACATCATCACGCCAAACAGGTACTCATCTACTCGCTAGTTTGCTTTCACAGCCTTGTTAGGCACAGATGGTGTGAGGACCCTATTGGAATTGCTTGGTCTATATACTACTACTTCTCCGAAATAATTTGCATTTTTGAGGGCCTAAACATGCTCGAAAACTCACAAAACTTTGCACACGCGTCAGAAGTGGCGAAAAGTTACGTCTGATATGGGTTTCAGAATTTGGCTTGATAGCGCCACCTACAAAAATTCAATTAAGCACTGCTTGTGCTAAGTTTCACGTACAAGTATGAAATTCGGTACACACATGTAACAGCCCAAATACCTACAAAAAGTCCCTGGGAGTAAAATCTGAAAACCCAACAGTAAAGTTTTTGCCATTTCCAGACGTTGTACTTTAACACTCCTAAAGATTTTATATAAACATTATATTTGGTAACTGTTTAATCTAATATTTATTTTATTATATTTTTATATTATATATATATATATATATATATATATATATATATATATATATATATATATATATATATATATATATATATATATATATATATATATATATATACACACACACACACACACACACAATTAATTCCCAGAAGCCTTTTTATGCGTAGAGAAATACATATTTAGTTAGATACTGCGGTTTTGCTGCTATTCCTTTGAGATTTTCAACAAATAACTAACACATTAGACTCCGATCCTGAAGTTTATGGTGTTGTTTGGCAGGCCATTGTCACTATATACTTTCATTGTGAGCTGTGGCAATACTGCTAAACATCTCTGATTTTGTTTTAGAAAGACGTGAGGGTGAGTAAACGATGACAGAATTAATAATAGTTTCTCCTCAACTTAACTTTTTTAATTAAACTGTCAGTTATAGATGATATGATAATTGTTAGAATTTTTTTTTAGAATAATCATTTAATCATTTCTGTCTGGCTCCTTCACACACACACACACACACACACACACTCATGCCGTGTGAATGTGATGCGGGCAGGAGCGCGACCGCATGAATTGACATGCTGTGAATAACAGCTTCCTGTCTCCTAGAAACAGCGTGGCGGTGAGCGCTGTCAGCATGCCGCTGTTCACATTTCCCACTCAGTGTGTGTGTGTGTGTTCTTTCTGTCTGACAGACTGAGATGAGGAAACAGCATCAGCCTTCAACATCACTTTAACTTAAACTGTCTCAAAGTTTTTTTTTTATCCATTCAAAACGCTGCACATCACCTATTTACAGCCAGTGTTTGGAGTAGTGTACGTCAAATATATATAGTATACCCTATGACTACTTTTCTTACGAATGTTTACTAAGTAAAAAAGTGACTTTAAGTTATTTTCTCAGATTTAAATATTCAAATATTTTAAAGTTGTATTATTGTTTATTTTATATTACAATAAATGATTTAAAAAATAATTTATTTGGTTAGTATTTTTAATACACTCACCTAAAGGATTATTAGGAACACCTGTTCAATTTCTCATTAATGCAATTATCTAATCAACCAATCACATGGCAGTTGCTTCAATGCATTTAGGGGTGTGGTCCTGGTCAAGACAATCTCCTGAACTCCAAACTGAATGTCAGAATGGGAAAGAAAGGTGATTTAAGCAATTTTGAGCGTGGCATGGTTGTTGGTGCCAGACGGGCCGGTCTGAGTATTTCACAATCTGCTCAGTTACTGGGATTTTCACGCACAACCATTTCTAGGGTTTACAAAGAATGGTGTGAAAAGGGAAAAACATCCAGTATGCGGCAGTCCTGTGGGCGAAAATGCCTTGTTGATGCTAGAGGTCAGAAGAGAATGGGCCGACTGATTCAAGCTGATAGAAGAGCAACTTTGACTGAAATAACCACTCGTTACAACCGAGGTATGCAGCAAAGCATTTGTGAAGCCACAACACGCACAACCTTGAGGCGGATGGGCTACAACAGCAGAAGACCCCACCGGGTACCACTCATCTCCACTACAAATAGGAAAAAGAGGCTACAATTTGCACAAGCTCACCAAAATTGGACAGTTGAAGACTGGAAAAATGTTGCCTGGTCTGATGAGTCTCGATTTCTGTTGAGACATTCAGATGGTAGAGTCAGAATTTGGCGTAAACAGAATGAGAACATGGATCCATCATGCCTTGTTCCCACTGTGCAGGCTGGTGGTGGTGGTGTAATGGTGTGGGGGATGTTTTCTTGGCACACTTTAGGCCCCTTAGTGCCAATTGGGCATCGATTAAATGCCACGGCCTACCTGAGCATTGTTTCTGACCATGTCCATCCCTTTATGACCACCATGTACCCATCCTCTGATGGCTACTTCCAGCAGGATAATGCACCATGTCACAAAGCTCGAATCATTTCAAATTGGTTTCTTGAACATGACAATGAGTTCACTGTACTAAAATCGCCCCCACAGTCACCAGATCTCAACCCAATAGAGCATCTTTGGGATGTGGTGGAACGGGAGCTTCGTGCCCTGGATGTGCATCCCACAAATCTCCATCAACTGCAAGATGCTATCCTATCAATATGGGCCAACATTTCTAAAGAATGCTTTCAGCACCTTGTTGAATCAATGCCACGTAGAATTAAGGCAGTTCTGAAGGAGAAAGGGGGTCAAACACAGTATTAGTATGGTGTTCCTAATAATCCTTTGGGTGAGTGTATATACGTATTATTTTATTATTATTATTTTTTCATATTAAAATACATTATTTTAATTAGGCTATATGTTTTTATACTATGAGTTTAAGTCAATAAAAATAGATTTTAATTTGTTGTTAATCAAAATAATTGTTATTAGTTATAAGTATTATTTTAGATTAAAATAAAAACTTTAAATAAAATGACAATAAAATACAATAATTGTATCTTAATTTAATAATCACAATAAAAATAATAAATTCAATATGTATAGCCATTTTATTATTATTATTTTATTTAATATTAAAAACAAATTATTTGAATTATGCTGTTTATTAGTTGTTGTTTTTTTTAATTAACGCCACTTGCTGAATTAAATCTCTATGAAATGTTCCTTATTACATGATATCATTTTTTTTTATTTTTATACTTTTTATAAATGTGTGTCTAAAATATCTGAAATTCAATCAGAAATACTAGCTCTTGCATCACACGGAAATGAGAGGTTGATTTGATGGCATTGCATTGTGGGATACAGTCTCTGTCCAAACATTCTTCATAAAACAAATATTTCCTGCTCTGAAATCTGATTGGATAAGCAGCATTTGGATCCGTCTGCATATTTTGTGAAGTATGTTTCTGGGCCACAGCAGATTGTTGTGTGTGTGTGTGTGTGTGTGTTTAATTGTGAATGAAGGCTGACTGGAGCCAGAACCTCCTCCTCTCCTCCGTCTCTCCCACCCACCAGCGCTGGAGCCTGGGCACCAAGGACGAGCATCTGTCTGTCTCTCTCACCACAATACACTATTGAGAATGAGAGACACAAACAGGCTCAGGACTGACGCCGTCCCCACTGGAACAGACAGACAGACATAGAAAACAACCGTTTACATGAGCAGATATTTAATTTCTCCATCCGCTCACTCCCAGCATTCCTTTGTGTTGTCACTATTATCATCACTCTCTCTCTTGTTGTATTTCTTCAGGATCACTTCTGGTCATATAAACCCTCTATTTCTGTACTTCTGTGTCTGATGGTGTGAATGTGTAAATTGTCAGACAGAAATAATCCTCTGATTATTTTATTAATCGCCTGCCTGGAATATGATTGTTAAATTAACATTCTGTGGTCAATTTTTTTATATTTAAAATTATTTAAAAATGAGTATACTAATCATTTAAATAATTAAATAATTACAATAATTAAATTATCAATATTTGTGACTAATAAATACAAAGTTCTGTCTTGAAACTCTAGAAGGCGCAAGCTGTCCTTAACTCAATCAGCTTGCAATCAAATCATTTTCTATAGGGCACAGCTGATTGGTTCCTGCTGTATCAGCAGCCAATGAGCTTGCTGCTCGACCTTCAAATACTTGGTCAGCATGTATTGTTGCATTTGCAGCGTGTTTTCAGAAACCCTCCACCTTCCCCAGCACCACCTGTATAGATCTGCTACGGGTAATTCTTGTATGATATATTGTACAGCAGCAGTAGCAATAACCAACAACTAGGGCTGGGCGATAAAACGATAACGATATGTATCGTGATAGACACGTCATCGATATCAACAAAAAATGCGTTCAATAAAATGTTCAATAATTTTTTTTTTATTCGTCGGAAGAAACCAGAGGTTGCAAAGCAAGTTTGGTTGCATGAACAAAGGCACTCACTCTCTGGTAACCAAGCAACGTAGGGAGTGACAGGCTAACAGCCAATCATGTAACTGTATCATGTTTGGTTGCGCCATATCCTCGTCTCGTGTTGGATTCATTCTTTCGTAAACAGAACCGGCGTGGAGTGACCAGTGGAAAATCAGTGCCGCAGCAAGTAAGGAAATTGTTGATAAATCAGGAAAACAAGTCAGCTCGCCAGTATGGCAGTTCTTTGGATTTTGTAAGTCTGACCGTAGTCAGACCAATGTCGTCTGCAAATTATGCAAGACTGTCGTCCCCTCCAAGACTGGTAATACCACAAACTTGTTTTACCAGCCTTGTTATACTTTTGTCTGGCTCCGCAGCGCGAGCCTCTGTTGACAGCGCGCGCGCCTTGTTCGTTTGGGGACGTGTTTATACTCGACACGCTCGCCGTTGTGCTATTCTTGACTTTGGCTGAATTCGAAATCGCCCCCTAAACCCTCAGTCACTATTCCCTACTTGAATCCACTAATACAGTTCACTCGAAGAAGTGAATGAAAACAAGTGAGCGCTGTGTGTACATCGGCCTAACACAGCGACGTTATTGCAGTGCAAAGTGGAATAGAATGAGTGCACTCAATAACGTCCACTATGGTTTTGGACACCACTACAAATGGCTGTCCCCTCAAATAATGCCCTATTTAAGGGCATAGGGGGAGCGATTTCGGATTCAGCCTTTGAAACTACATGAGGTAATGTTACTCTGCATCAGTGCCTTATGACAAAGCATCTAAACATAACAGTTACAAAGAAATAACGGAGGCACTGCACCTTAATGTTAAGAGATAATTAAGTGTTCATTGTAATGTTAGACTTGTTTTCATATTTTAATTATTTGAGTGTTTTCCATGGTTTTGTTGATGTTTCTGCCTTTATAACTGAGGGAATTATAATCAGACGAAGTTTAAAATAAAAATGTTTAAATATAAACTATTTTTCTCCTGGTCCTTATTTTAAATATGTCATAAACATATCAATAATTATTGATATCGACCGATGTGAAACAATTATATCGTGATACAGTTTTCAGCCATATCGCCCAGCCCTACCAACAATAGCATCAATAACAGCAGCAGCAGCATCAATAACAGCAACAGCAGCATCAATAACAGTAGCAATAACCAAGAGCAGCATCAATAGCAGCATCAATAACAGCAGCAGTAGCAATAACCAACAGCAGCATCAGCAGCAATAACCAACAACAGCATCAATAACAGCAGCAGCAGCAATAACAGCAGCAATAACCAACAGCAGCATCAAGAGTAGCAACAACAACAGCATCAATAACCAACAGCAGCATCAATAACAGCAGCAGTAGCAATAACCAACAGCAGTATCAATAACAGCAGCAGCAATAACAGCAGCAGCAATAACAGCAGCAGTAGCAATAACCAACAGCAGTAGCAATAACCAACAGCAGCATCAATAACAGCAGCAGCATCAATAACAGCAGCAGCATCAATAACCAACAGCAGCATCAATAACAGCAGTATCAATAATAGTAGCATTAAGAGCAGCAGCAATAACAGTAGCAATAAAGAACAGCAGCATCAATAACAGCAGCAGCATCAATAACAGCAACATCAATAACAGCAGCAGTAGCAATAACCAACAGCAGTATCAATAACAGCAGCAGCAATAACAGCAGCAGTAGCAATAACCAACAGCAGCATCAATAACAGCAGCAGCATCAATAACCAACAGCAGCATCAATAACAGCAGTATCAATAATAGTAGCATTAAGAGCAGCAGCAATAACAGTAGCAATAAAGAACAGCAGCATCAATAACAGCAGCAGCATCAATAACCGCAACATCAATAACAGCAGCAGCATCAATAACAGCAGCAGAATCAATAACAGCAGCAGAATCAATAACAGCAGCAGCATCAATAATAGCAGCAATAACCAACAGCAGCATTAAGAGCAGCAATAACAACAGCATCAAGAGCAGCAGCAATAACAACAGCATCAAGAGCAGCAGCAATAACAGCATCAATAACAGCAGCAGCATCAATAACAGTAGCAGTAGCAATGACCAACAACATCACCAATAACGAACAGCATCAATAACAGCAGCAATAACCAACAGCAGCATCAAGAGCATCAATAACAGCAGCAGCATCAATAACAGCAGCAGCATCAATAACAGCATTAGCATCACTAACAGCCGCAGCATCAATAACAGCAGTATCAATAATAGTAGCATAAAGAGCAGCAGCAATAACAGTAGCAATAACGAACAGCAGCATCTATAACTGTAGCAGTAGCAATAACCAGCAGCAGCATCAATAACAGCAGCAGCATCAATAACAGCAGTATCAATAAAAGTAGCATCAAGAGCAGCAGCAATAACAGTAGCAATAACGAACAGCAGCATCAATAACAGTAGCAGTAACAATAACCAACAGCAGCATCAATAACAGCAGCATCAACAATAACAGCAGCATCATCAATAACAGCAGCATCAAGAGCAGTAGCAATAACAGCATCAATAACAGCAGCATCAACAATAACAGCAGCATCATCAATAACAGCAGCATCAAGAGCAGTAGCAATAACAGCATCAATAACAGCAGCATCAAGAGCAGCAGCAATAACAGCATCAATAACAGCAGCATCAAGAGCAGCAGCAATAACAGCATCAATAACAGCAGCATCAAGAGCAGCAGCAATAACAGCATCAATAACAGCAGCATCAAGAGCAGCAGCAATAACAGCATCAATAACCAACAGCAGCATCAATAACAATAACCAACAGCAGCATCAATAACAGCAGCATCAATAACAGCAGCATCAATAACAGCATCAATAACCAACAGCAGCATCAATAACAGCAGCATCAATAACCAACAGCAGCATCAATAACCAACAGCAGCATCAATAACAGCAGCAGTAGCAATAACCAACAGCAGTATCAATAACAGCAGCAGCAGCAATAACAGCAGCAATAACCAACAGCAGCATCAAGAGTAGCAACAACAACAGCATCAATAACCAACAGCAGCATCAATAACAGCAGCAGTAGCAATAACCAACAGCAGTATCAATAACAGCAGCAGCAATAACAGCAGCAGCAATAACAGCAGCAGTAGCAATAACCAACAGCAGCATCAATAACAGCAGCAGCATCAATAACAGCAGCAGCATCAATAACCAACAGCAGCATCAATAACAGCAGTATCAATAATAGTAGCATTAAGAGCAGCAGCAATAACAGTAGCAATAAAGAACAGCAGCATCAATAACAGCAGCAGCATCAATAACAGCAACATCAATAACAGCAGCAGTAGCAATAACCAACAGCAGCAGCAATAACAGCAGCAGCAATAACAGCAGCAGTAGCAATAACCAACAGCAGCATCAATAACAGCAGCAGCATCAATAACCAACAGCAGCATCAATAACAGCAGTATCAATAATAGTAGCATTAAGAGCAGCAGCAATAACAGTAGCAATAAAGAACAGCAGCATCAATAACAGCAGCAGCATCAATAACAGCAACATCAATAACAGCAGCAGTAGCAATAACCAACAGCAGTATCAATAACAGCAGCAGCAATAACAGCAGCAGTAGCAATAACCAACAGCAGCATAAATAACAGCAGCAGCATCAATAACCAACAGCAGCATCAATAACAGCAGTATCAATAATAGTAGCATTAAGAGCAGCAGCAATAACAGTAGCAATAAAGAACAGCAGCATCAATAACAGCAGCAGCATCAATAACAGCAACATCAATAACAGCAGCAGCATCAATAACAGCAGCAGAATCAATAACAGCAGCAGAATCAATAACAGCAGCAGCATCAATAATAGCAGCAATAACCAACAGCAGCATTAAGAGCAGCAATAACAACAGCATCAAGAGCAGCAGCAATAACAACAGCATCAAGAGCAGCAGCAATAACAGCATCAATAACAGCAGCAGCATCAATAACAGTAGCAGTAGCAATGACCAACAACATCACCAATAACGAACAGCATCAATAACAGCAGCAATAACCAACAGCAGCATCAAGAGCATCAATAACAGCAGCAGCATCAATAACAGCAGCAGCATCAATAACAGCATTAGCATCACTAACAGCCGCAGCATCAATAACAGCAGTATCAATAATAGTAGCATAAAGAGCAGCAGCAATAACAGTAGCAATAACGAACAGCAGCATCTATAACTGTAGCAGTAGCAATAACCAGCAGCAGCATCAATAACAGCAGCAGCATCAATAACAGCAGTATCAATAAAAGTAGCATCAAGAGCAGCAGCAATAACAGTAGCAATAACGAACAGCAGCATCAATAACAGTAGCAGTAACAATAACCAACAGCAGCATCAATAACAGCAGCATCAACAATAACAGCAGCATCATCAATAACAGCAGCATCAAGAGCAGTAGCAATAACAGCATCAATAACAGCAGCATCAACAATAACAGCAGCATCATCAATAACAGCAGCATCAAGAGCAGTAGCAATAACAGCATCAATAACAGCAGCATCAAGAGCAGCAGCAATAACAGCATCAATAACAGCAGCAGCAATAACAGCATCAATAACAGCAGCATCAAGAGCAGCAGCAATAACAGCATCAATAACAGCAGCATCAAGAGCAGCAGCAATAACAGCATCAATAACCAACAGCAGCATCAATAACAATAACCAACAGCAGCATCAATAACAGCAGCATCAATAACAGCATCAATAACCAACAGCAGCATCAATAACAGCAGCATCAATAACAGCAGCATCAATAACCAACAGCAGCATCAATAACAGCATCAATAACCAACAGCAGCATCAATAACAGCAGCATCAATAACAGCAGCATCAATAACCAACAGCAGCATCAATAACAATAACCAACAGCAGCATCAATAACAGCATCAATAACCAACAGCAGCATCAATAACAGCAGCATCAATAACCAACAGCAGCATCAATAACAGCAGCATCAATAACCAACAGCAGCATCAATAACAATAACCAACAGCAGCATCAATAACAGCATCAATAACCAACAGCAGCATCAATAACAGCAGCATCAATAACAGCATCAATAACCAACAGCAGCATCAATAACAGCAGCATCAATAACAGCAGCATCAATAACAGCAGCATCAATAACCAACAGCAATAACCTGCTTCTAAATGCAGCACATGTCGGAAGTGTGGAAGCATTAAAGTGTCCGAGATTGACGCAGAAATAGCCGTTTGCAGACACTGTCTAAGCACCCTCAAGTGCAAGCAAGAGCACCCTCAGTTGATACTGTAATAATATATTGGCAAATGCTCCAGTGCATATTTGTGTCTGTAGAACGTCAAATGAATCCATTTACAGCGTGTTTCTGCAGCGGTGACAGGCTCGCAAAACCTCTCATCAACAAACAAACAAAGTGTAGACACGAATCGTCGCAAGATATTTATTGTGCATTGTTAGCAGCTTCATTGAACTTTGTACTTTGTAAGAGCGCGATGAAATGAGATAGTGACAGCGTTTAGTGATCGTAAATGGAGCATCTATATAATCCATTGAATAAAACTAGTGTTTTTCATGTTCCAAAAAGGATTAATGGCCAATTGCACGCTGTAAAGTTTGTGAAATAGTGAAATTTGTGAAATAGCACGCTGCAAAAACAGTAAAATAGTAACGCATTAAAGCAATGTAAAGGCAGACTAATAGATTAATAGAAAAATATTCGTTACAAAATATTTTTGAAATTGTAAATAATCTTAAATGTCTCCCTGTACACTACTCAGTGCTGTGGTGGAGCCGTTGCTTAGCCTACATCTGCACTAGAGCACCCTCAGTGATTTCAGAAGCACCCTCAGTGATGTGATTATGAGACCTGTAGGCATATAGTAATAGGCCAAAGATAAGATGACCAAATTAAATTTTATTTTTTACTTTTTTATTTTTATTTTTTATTTTAAGTTATATTGTGCTTTGTTGTATAATGTCTGCTGGAATGCTAAAAAAAAAGTTCAGTGTTAAATAATTATTTTTAAGTTATTTTAGTTTTTCTTAAAGGGGTGGTAAAACACATTCTTCCGAAGGCTTGATTGTGTTTGTGGGGTGCACTGTAACATGTGTTCATGCTTCGTTTTAAAAAATTGCATTATTTTTCATATATTTTACCTTTATTCTACACTGCTCTGTCCCTCCTTGTAAAAACGGTCTGATGGTTTCCGGGTTGTATGAAGCAAAACGTCACGCCCCTTACCTTTACCTTTACCGGTAGCCTGTGCTTTGGGTAGTATTAGAAACAATGACGTCAATAAAACCATACCAATTTGAGCCAGAATCAGACCCAGACAATTTTAGTGAAGATGATCGAGCAGAACCTGACTGCGGATCTATAGTGATCGCTACTGAATGGCACTGTTACTTTTGTATTTTTAGAACGATTATAGCCAAATATCTGTCGCAAGAACGAACACTAAACATTGGCTTTACTATAGTAGCCAAATCAAACACAGAACCATGTTTAGCATGCCTGTAGATAAACAACACATAAAAGCTCTAATCAAAGAATAATTTACACTAATGCCAAGTTCGCTGTTGAGATTTTAAAAAGTTTGTAACGTTAGGTGTTTGTCGGATAACGTTAAGTATGAATGAGCATTTAACAAACTGGTTTGCAGAGCCAAATGAGCGTTGTCATCTGTTTACTTCCTTGCTACAACGTACAATTAACAATACGAACTATTACAGGAAAACATAACAACGAAAAATAAATCATACTTACAGGTTGTGGCCCGTAAACAGCTTCTTTTTTTAAATCCATCTTTCAGGACAAGCCGTTGTGCGAATCCTTCATTGAACTCGTGAAGATTGTGGAAGCTTTCCTCCGTGAAATGTGCAGCGGGAGCCGCGCGCGCCCGTCTCACACTGCCAGTGTTTGTCTCGCGCAGCTGAACCGCGTCTCGTGTATTGCAAATACAGACGAATATTGTCCATTATGTCACATTTTCCGGTCTTCTCCACCGACCCCTGTCTGTCTCGTGCTTTGATTTATGATGGGCAGCATATATCTGCTGCAAATGCGACCGTGTTCCCCTCTGTCTCATACACACATGCATATAACGTTGTATGTTAAACGCACTGCAACGCACCCCCGTCCCTAGGAAGGCCGAACAAAGTGGACCTGCAATCCGGATAAAAATAACAGCGTTTCGTCGGCATTGGCAACAACACTCCAGCCTACTAACTATACCACAACAACGCTTCCCCACAGCGATACAAAATGGCCTCGCTCCCCCTTATTTCATATTCTCGGAGGAGGGGTTTATGTAAATATTGGGGCTGGTGATGTCAGAGACCCTGGAGGAATGTCTGTAGTCCCTAGCGGCCGTTTGCTGTAGTCCTTAGAAATTGATTTCTTTAAAAGCAAATATCTCCCTTTGCTTTAAACTTTGAACGTTGTAACTTTGCAGATGTTGTTTATGCTCAAACAGCAACATTACACACTAGCTAAAGTTAGAAAAGTGAAATCGTGTTTTGCCACCCCTTTAAAAAAAACAAAAACAAGACAAAATAGTAAAAAACAAATTTTTACTATTTCATTTATGCAATGGTGAAAAAATTGGCAAAATAAATGGAAGAAAAAAAAAGAAAAAAAAAAAAGAGGGGGAAAAACGTGTTCAGTATTCGGCTTCGACCTTGGACCAAGTGTTTTATTATTATTATTCGGCTTCGGCCAGAAATTTTAATTTCGGTGCATCCCTACAGTCAGTGCTTGTGATCATGCTATTGATTAGATGATTATGATATTATGTTGATTAACTGATGTGTTTTGGCTCAAATCTGACACTCTGTGTTTAATTGACAGCGAGGCGTCAGTGATATGATGTTAGGTGTAATTGATATGTTAATTCATCTCTCTCTCCATCTGTTAAACGCAGCTCATCTGCATTGTATCCTGCGGTCAAGTGTTCTCTTCTTCATTGCAGTGGGTCGGGGGTCACCCGGGTCGAGCGAATCTGCCCCGCCACGTGAGCTAGACAAAGACGCATTCATCACGACACACTGACACGCACCCACCCACCCAATCTCTCGCTGTCCTCTTTTGACATGCACATCCTCATTCTCGTTTATACAGTCTTTCCATCATTCTCTCTCTCTCTCTCTCTCTACTGATATTCTGGCTGACATTGCTGGCATGGGCAAAGTCTTCCACTCTCATCTCTGGCAGAACAATCTTTTCAGTCCCCTACAGTGAGTAAGTGTGTGTGTGTGAGATCCTAAAATTCCCACAAATTCCTTGCATTGGTTAAATGCTTTCAGTCGCCTGTGCCAGTAGAAACTTGAACAATGTATTCTGATTATTGTGGCCCAAAATGACTGAATTTGTCAAATCATTTTCTGTATGTATAGCGCTTTATACAATACAGATTGTTTCAAAGCATTTTACAGTAATAAACAGGAAAATAACAGTGTTAATGTTGGAGCAATTTCAGCTATAAAGCAGCTACACAGAAGGCAATAGTGACATTATTCAGCTAAATTCAGTTCAAGTTTTGTTCTCAACCAATAGTGTGTCAGTGACGTGTAGTCAAAAACAATTATATTACTTAAAGGGGGGGGTCTAATGCTGCGTTCACACCGAACGTGAATAGAGCGTCTGGAGCAAGTGGTTTCCATGTTAAGTCAATGTAAAGATGCGTTGACGCACGTCTGGAGGTCCTGCGACACGATAGACGCGTTTAGTGCGACGGACGCGATTTCGCCTCATTCCCACGTCCAGTTCGCGCAAATTGAGTGTCTTGCGCAAGTGATTTTATTTGGTGCTTTTTGTGCATTCACGCAGCTCCTGGAGCTCCTGGAGCGCCTTGAACGCATGTCTATTTCACTTCAAACGCTCCATTTATACGCGCATCCAAAGTCGCTGTGGAAGCACGCATGGATTCAAAAAGTTCAAGCGTCCAACTAGACGCGGTAGATGCGATTTTGACGCTCTATTCGCGTTTGGTGTGAACGCAGCAAACTGTGTGAACATTTTGAATCCATTCACAGTGAATTGGATGCGCATATAAATCGAGCGTTTTAAGCGAAATAGACGTGCGTTCAAGGCGCTCCAGGAGAAATGTCATAAAACACCTCTGCCTCTTTTCATTTTCATTAAAAATATATTTTAAACATTAATAGTCACACAAATGTGGTCCAGGCAACGCACTACCTACATTATCTTCACTGCATGTACATTTAAATATCCTTAAAAAGTAAAGTTATGAAACTTCTCTTTGCCCTCAGTCAAAACGATTTGGCAGACAACAAATGATAGATTCATGAGATCAAAGATCACCCGTTAGATCCAGACAAGACGAACCACTACAGGACATCAGAGCCAGCGGCAGACGTCAGAAGGACTGGCCGAGGAAAGGCTGCTCTCGCCGGGGTTAATGAGCGCTGAGCGCCCAGTGATCGCCTGGATCTCACAACTCCAAAAACACAAGATTATTTTTTTTAAATAGGCGCTCTCTTTATAAATAAACCACAGATTTGAGCCTCAAACAACTACATTCTCACCTGAAAAAGTCTTAAAACTACTTTTTGTGACACAATAGTAGTATTTTTAAATTATGCAGGGTTTCTCATCACGTCACTTTACCATGTGACCACAGCGAGCAGGCTCCTGATTGGTAAACGCGGCGCGAATTGACGGCAAAGTTCAGATTTTTCAACTCGGGCGTCAGACGCGAATTCGCTTCAAATGCGTGAATGCACAAAAAGCACCACTCGCGCTTAACGTGCGTATCGCGCAAGACGCTCAATTCACGTCCAATTCGCGTGAACTGGACGCGCGAATGAGGTGGAATCGGGTCCATCGCGCCGCAGGACCTCCAGACGCGCCTCAACACGCCTTTCCATTGACTTAACATTGAAATCACTCGCTCCTAAAGGCTACAACATACTCCGCAAGAACAGAGAAAAATTACGTAATTTTGTTCTCGGAGCCCTGGTTTGGGAGTTCTCGCAGCTCGTTCTCGACACATTGTCTGAGCAGAACTTATTTCTTGTGGGTGTCCAAGAACAATTGTGTAATTGGTCAGAATTTTAAAGTGGGCGGGGTTAATGCGGAGAAACGGAGATGTTCGGCACCTGCTTTTCTCGTGAAGTATGGAATGTCCTGGCCAGAACGAACTTTGTTCTTGTTCTTGCCACCTCGAGAAAACGAACAATTTCTTTGTTCTTGCAGATTATGTTACAAGCTCGATGCTCTATTCGCGTTTGGTGTGAACGCAGCATTAAAGAGTTGGATTCTCATGCTAAACATGGCCAAAATAAAAAAATAATAATAATAATTAGTTGGACGTATGACGGAGTATTTCTGTGCCAAATACACTTTCGGAAAGTTTTTCTTCAAGTATGGCCCTGTATGACTTCATAAAGGGTGAAATTGCTTGTATTGGCACTTCTCCCGAGAAACAGTGGATACAGTGCGTTTTCCTCTCAATAAGATCCAGGACAGCACTAGATAAATAACGCATTTTGTATGATCTCTTTAATTTTGTTAAAATTATTCACATTTTCACAGATTCTGCAAGCAGTTCACATACTTTTTCTTGCAAATATTATATTAAATTTATATTATATTATATTATATTTAAAAGAGAATATTAATTGTCTTTTAAACCCAATCTTAAATTTGTAGCAGCATTTATCAAAAACTATGCCATTTGTTTTTTATTTTTATAATTCTTATACTAATATAGTTCATAACGGTTGACGGTTCCCAGGCAACATTAATATAGGATGTGCACTGCCAGATTTCTGGCTTTTTGTTGCCTGACACTAAATCTGTCCTCATTCACTGTCATTGTATTGAAAAGTGGAGCATGAACATTTTGTTAAACATCTTTTGTGTTCCACAGAACAAAGAAAATGGGTTTGGAGTGGCATGAGGGCGAGTAAATGATTGCATTTTCATCTCTTTAGAGTGATATATATGTTGCTTTAAATTAATTTATTGTGAAATGTGGTTTCTAGTCCGTGTTATATTGTTAACTAAACTCATTTGGAAGTGTTTGCATAAGTCAGGTCGTTTAAAAATCACACCTCACATCAGAGATTCACTAAAGGGTTTTTTGATTTTCTCACCTTGCGCGGTGGATATATGAACCGCTGTGCAGTTCACCAGATTGAATTTATCTGCCTCTCGCCTGCTGAATGGCTTGTGAAGGCCAAACTAAATAAGAAAGTGTGAAATCTTGAATACACAGTGTAGCAGTATTAGTAAGAACTGATGTCTGAGATCTCTGAAGCACACGTACACTCGAGTGCAAGTTTGCATTGAAACGACCTGAAATAACCACTAAATACTGACCCAAATATATAAGTAGCACAATAGGGTCAAAAGGTCTTGCTGTAAAGCAGTTTAGATTGAGCTCTTAAAGGCACAGCAGCAAAAAACTATACATTTCTAAAGATCAAAGAGGTCCTGAAAAATAACCGCAAAGAAAAAATTATATTATAAACTTTGAGTGATATGAGCCATTTAACCAGTACATAGATGGTTTTCTAAAGAACTAGAGGAACTAGAGGTTCTTTGTGGAAGTTAAAAGGTTCTTGTGACTTCAGACTGTAAAAGGCATAAGTATCCCATCTAACAAAAATATGCCCTAAGTAAATTTTTCTAACGTTCCCATTAAGTTGTAAAAAAAAAATTATAATATAATAATGTGAATGTTAAGGGAAAATTCCATGTCATTATTTTGCAACATTTATGGGAACATTACTTTTTTGTGTTCTCTAAAAATTCTGATAACTGTCCAACTAAAACATTGCAGGAATAAAACGTTCTGTGACCGATGTATAAATAACACTGTGACAATAAAGTGATTTAATTTTTTGCTAACGTTTTGTGAACATTATTAAAGACCAGAACCTTCTGAACAAACATACTATTAACATTACCGTTATAACTTTGAGAGAACCTTGCCAGTTGCCACAACGTTAACTAAAGTTCTGAGAACGGTCTTTGTTAGCTTCGAGTGTGGGATCTTTTAGAGGCTCAAATTATTCCCAGCTTAATATGCAGAAAAACGTAACACTGTGTCACTGATCTGTTTGTTTCAGAATCCCGACGAGCCCACCACAGCAACACTGCCTCAACAAATGGTATGAGTTTGGGGGCGGGGCTATCTGTTTGACTGACCAATGACAGAAGGGAGGAGTGATCCTTAA